>JAKSZT010054134.1:6150797-6174205 GCA_026826555.1 Tolypeutes matacus
TCCTTCCTTCCTTCCTTCCTTCCTTCCTTCCTTCCTTCCTTCCTTCCTTCCTTCCTTCCTTCCTTCCTTCCTCCCTCCCTCCCTCCCTCCCTCCCTCCCTCCCTCCCTCCCTTCCTTCCTTCCTTCCTTCCTTTTCTGTAGCTAGAGGAAGAGGGAGGTCTTAATAGGACAATAGGACTGTGCAGGGGATGTTTGAGAGAGACATGGGGGGATCCTAGGACACTGGCTAAGTGGGTGAGGGCCAGAAGGTGGCAGAACTGTTCTTGAGAAATGTGGTCTTTGCTTCTGCATAAGCAGCCGTACTTCAGGGCCCGGGTGATGGTGTGAAGTGCAGCGAAGGAGATGGCCAGTTCCCACAGAGCCCAGCTCTGCTTGTACCCCCGGGAGGGGCAACCTTGGGCCTATGGAGAAGCAGGATCCTCAGATGTAACCTGGGGAGGCTTAGGGAGGCCCTGGCATCAAGCAATGGGGGCTTGGAGCACCTGGATTTGGGCAAGTTTGGGCTCTAGGAAATGGTGGGGCTGGGGTGGTGGAAGGAGAGGCTGACACACGGCTGCATTAACCAGGACATTTATGGCCTCTGTGGCTGTCTGACAGCTCAGCGAAGGAGTCGGGCCCAGTCGGCTCTAATTCTAGGGTGGAAGCGGGAGGACAGCAGGACCACAGCTGGGCATCCTCCTAGAGTGTGGGGTCCTCGGCTTGGGAGAGAGGCAGGGAGGTCGGCACGAAGAGCTCTTCTCTCCGGAGGTCTCGGCAGCTGCACTGCTACTCCAGGACTGTGGGGGGAGGATGGGGCAAGGGGGCCAGGAGGGCTATCAGGGAGGGGAGGACCAGGTCCCAAGGGGCCCCACCCCTCCTGCTCCCCTGGCCGCCCCAGGCCTCCCGGAGGCCCCATCTGCCCCACGCTCAGCCTGTGCCAGCTTCAGGTTCAGGAAGGTGGCGCTGGTCTTCATGCGAGGGAGGGAAGTTGACTGTGAGAAGAGAGACAGGGTGAAAAGGAATTCCGAGGCTTTGCTGGGGGTGGTCTATGCCCTCGAACAACATGCACCCCCCCAACCTTGGCCCAGAAACCCAGGGTTTGATAAGTGCCTGGCCGAAGGAGGGTGTGAGTGGGGGGTCTGGCAGTGACTGGGTCCTTGATCCTGGTAGCTTCCAGTCTCAGGGGGGTCATAGATCCTGACTCAGGGATGTGGCTTCTGAGAACGCCCAGTCTTATGGGGGGGACGATTCCAGACTCGGGGAACGCTATAGCCTCCAGTCTTTGGGAGCTCCTAGACTAGTGGGTGAGACTCTGGTCCTGCCTCAGCGACATGGTCTCTTTGCCCTCTGGGGATGTCCAGTATGATGGGGTAGGCATAGTCCCAATTTGTGGAGCCCCCAGTCTGATGGAGGAGAGACAATGGTCCCTGACTCTGGGAGCTCCCAGTCTGATGGAGGAGACATGGTCCCTGACTCTGGGAGCTCCCAATCTGATGGAGGAGGCATGGCTCCTTACTCTGGGAGCTCCCAGTCTGATGGAGGAGACACTGTCCCTGACTCTGGGAGCTCCCAGTCTGATGAAGGAGACATGGTCCCTGACTCTGGGAGCTCCCAGTCTGATGGAGGAGGCACGGTCCTGACTCCAGGAGCTCCCAATCTGATGGAGGAGACATGATCCCTGATTCTGGGTGCTACATATCTGATGGGGGAGACATAATCCCTTACACTGGATGTTCCTAATCTGATGGTGGAGGCACGATCTTCAACATCTGGGAATTCCCAGTTTGATGGAGGAGACATTGTTCCTGACTACTGGAAGCTCCCAGTCTGAGGGGGAGACACGGTCCCCCACATCTGGGAACTCCCAGTCTGATGGAGGAGACGTAATTCTCAATACCTAGGAGCCTACATCCTGATGGAGGAGACTATTCCTATTTGTTTGAGAGATAAACTCTACCCTCTGGTGGTAGAGGCTCTGTCTTCACTTTCACTGTGATGGAAAAGAGCAGGCATGATCTGCACTGTCTGGGAACTCCCAGTCTGAAGATGGAGGAATGGCCCCATTCTCACTCTGTAGCTTCAGTCTGATGGGGGAGGCATACTCCCCATTATTAGCTCATTTCCCTAATATGGTGGAAGAAGCAATAGCTCCTGTGTTTTAAGGTCCACCAGCCTGAAGGAAAAAGAATGCTCCACCCTCAGACTATGTCCCCTCTTTTTTTTGTTCTCTCTGTTTCTTTTTTAAAAAATGTGTTTAGTTTTCCCCTCTTTTAAAACCTTCAGTCTGGTGTACCTCGTGTATGAGAGAGAGACCCCATGCAGCCCCCTTCAGCAGCCCTCAGTCTGACGGAGGAGGCCTATCTATCACTGGTGATCAGTTTGACAGGAGAGGCAGGGGCCTCCTATGCCCCCACGCCCAGTCAGCTAGAGGAGACAAGGCCCCTTGCTTTAGACCGGCGGGGGAGGCATATCCATCCTTATGGAGGAGACGTGCCCCCTCCTTGGAGACCCTGTCTGAAAAGAGGTGGCTCCCCGTCCCCTTCTGCCAACTCACGGGCCACCTGCATCTCCACCTCTACCGTCTCCGTCTTGCCCTGCAGCGTGACGGTCTTGAGCGTGTAGCGCCCGGCATCGGTGAGGTTCAGCTTCTGCACCAGCAGTGAGCAGTTGGCGAAGCCCATCTCCCGGCCCGTGTGCGCGGGGCCCGCGATCCAGTTCCCTGACGGCAGTTGGCTGAGCAGCCGGTTCGGCTCAGAGGCAGGCCCGCGGTACCAGGCGTACACCAGCAGGTCCTTGGGGTAGCCCAGTACGGTCAGTGTCACGTCCTGGCCCTCCATTGGCTTGGCTGGCACAGGCACAATCATCATGGCAACTGCCGCCGCTGGGGAGAAAGGGAGGGAGGCCCCAGGTCAGCTGGGCCTGCAGGGCATGTAGCGTCCTCCTCCCTCCCCTGCCAGCTCATCCATGCCTCCCCCGACTGGCTGGCACTCCCCCATGCAGGGTGCTGGGAAGGGAGACAGAGGAAGGAGGTGACTTGTGTGGTTGCGGTGGTGGATTCTGTGCCCTAACAGGGCCTGCCTGGGAGCTCTATCTCCTCCATCAGACAGGAACTTCCCAGCCTTTAAGACACATTAGCCTGGGAGATCCCAGAGGATGGGGTCGTGCCTCCTCCATCAGATTAGAAATTTCTAGAAACTGGGAGAAATGTCTCCCTTATTAGATTGGAATTCCAGAGTATGGGGGCCGTGTCTCCCCCGTCAGATGGTTGGAGTTGCATCGACCGGATTGTGTCTCTTCTGTCAAACTGAAAGACCCCAAAAGGTGGGGGGGGCTAGAGCTCTCCCATCAGACTGAAAAACTAGAGGGTAGAAGGCCATGTCTCCTCCATCAGGCTGGACATTCCTACAAGTTGGGGGTCCTGTCTCCTCCTTTAGATTAGGAACTTCCAGATTACGGGGCTGGGTCTCTCCAATCAGGATGGGGAACTACAGAAGGTGGAGCTTAAGTCTATCCTACCAGACTGGAAATTCCTAGATAATGGGGGCCTGTACTCCCCCATCAGATTGGGAGTACCCCAAAGATGGGAACTGTGCCTCCTCCATTAGACTAGTAATTCTCAAAAAAAAGGGTTATGTCTCCTCAAGACCATGTCTCCCCAGTCAGAATGGAAATTCTCCCTAAATGAGGACTGTGTCTCCTCTCTCTGACTAGATGCTTACTGAGGGTGGGTGTCATGTCTCCCCCATCACCACTGGAAAGACAGTGGAGGAAGAGGCATTGCCTCTTCTATTTGACTGGCAGCTCCTCAAATAAGGGGCCATTCTTCTATGTCCAGGACCATCTCTCCATGTCTCCTCCATCAGACTCCCCCAAGGGGGAAATTGGTGTCTCCCTTTCCTCTGTCTCTCCCCTAGCCCCCATCATAGGGTCGCTGACAGTTCAGGAAGCCCTTGGGGTGTTGTACCCACTCCCTGCACATACCTGCACACCTGGGGCACCCCCCATCTTGGCCTGCACAGGCAGGGCTTGGGGCAGCACCTGAGGTCATCTGGTCCACCCCCCTGCTTCCTGCCAAGGCCCCAGGCAGGGTGGGGCAGGAGGTACACTTACCTCTGGGGATGCCATTTCTGCTTTGGGTGAAAGAGTAGCCACCCTTTGGATGAGACCCAGCCTGTTAGCGGGAGGGAGGGAGGGAGGGCAGGACCATTCCCACTGTCCCCAAGGGAACCAAGGAGGAGTTAATGAGGCCCCAATGTTCCAAGCCACCATCCCCAGGGGATGAGAAAATGTCCCCTGAGGATCCCCATGGCTTTGAAAGCACCAGCTGTGTCCACACTACTCCCAGTCCCCAGGTCGTTTTAGGACAGAGGCAAGACAATGCCTCCCTGGCTGTGTTTTTCCATCCACCAGCAGAGAGATTGGCTGTGATTTTCCGTGTGTGTGTGTGTGTGTGTGTGTGCACGCTCATGCGCTGTCATCTGGAGCAGATAACCAGGTGATTTGCTTGGTGCAACAGGAGTTCAGCTGTCTGTGTGGCAGGGAGTGGATTGAGCACCTAAGCTGCTGGGGACTGAATTTATGCCACCTGAAGGAGCATCCAAATACCTTCCCATGCTGCCACCCCAACAATATGGGAAGTGGGACCTATTTCCCATTTTGTCACCCCTCAAGGAAGAGAGTCTGATTTCCATTTGTTTTCCAGGTGACAGTGTCTGGGGCTGTCTCTTTTTGTCACCTGGATGAAGGGGGGGTTCGCCTGACTTGCCACTTTGTCACTTGGCCAATGAGTTGGCCATGACTCCCCCATTTTCCAATCATCGGTTGGGGAATGGAGACCTAACCATTGGTAAGGCAGCCAAACCGTCACTGTCCAACGGGGGCTCCTGGGGGGGCGGTGCTGGACAGGCTGGTGGCGACTCACCAGAGAGCTTGACCACCACCGAGGCAGAGCCGGAGAGCAGGGTCTTGGCATTCTTAGCAATACATGTGTACGTGCCCTCCTGGGCTGCCGTCATGCTGCTGATGTTCAGGTGGTCCTGGCCATTCTTTAGGGCCCGCCCATTGAAGGTCCACACATACTCGGCCTCTGGGCAGGACCGGGACACACAACACAACGTGAGGGACGTGTTGAAGTCCACCTTGATGGTGCAGCCTGTGCGGGTGGTGGAGTCCTGGAGGATGGCCACGCGTTCTGGCCCATCTGTGGGGGCAGGAGGGAGAGAAAAGGGGCAGGAGAGGGAGAAGGGAGAAGAAGTGGGCACCCTGGGTTTTCTCTCCACCAGGCTGGGCCCCCAAGAATATCTGGGCACCATGGAGGGGAAAAGAGCGCTGGCATTTTCGAATCCCACATTGGTCTCTAACTTGCTCTAGGATCCTGAGACACCCTTCCCCCCTTGGGGATCTCAGATTTCTCTTCTGTAAAAAGAAGGGATCAGGCTGGAAACAATTAAAGGTATTGAAAATAAATAAATGAAGCTGGAATGACTTTTTTTTTCTAGTAAGCCATTCTAAGAGTCTAGAATTCTAGGGCTCCAGGAGTTGAAGCTTCTAGGTTCCAGGATTCTAAGACTCTAGAAATTTAGGCTTCTAAGAGTCTAGAATTTGGAAGATTTTAGAAGTAGATGGTTCTAGGAATCTCTGATTCTAGGGTTTCTAGGATTCTCAGAGTCTAGAACCTGGTGCTTCTGAAATGTAGGTCGTAGGGTTCTGGGGTTCTAGGTTCTAATTTTTCTACGTCGTTAGTCTTCATGTATCTCTGTGATTTAGTTTCTCAGGTTTCCACATTGTGTATCTGCTGCCCCTGGGAATGACTCCATGCTTGGGTTATATTTTTTATTTTTCCCCCATCTCCATTTCACCACTCCCTCCCTTGCTCACCCAAAGCTGAGCAATCCCAGGTCCCTTTCCTGCAGGCATTGCTTCAAATGGATGGATTATTCGATTTCAAAGGTGGCCATTAGACCTCAGGTGATGGGTAAAAGTGCATTTTAAGAGGGACCCCTGGTTCCTAATCCCAGCTCTGGGGCTGACTCGCTGTGTGCTCTTGGACCACCTCTCCTGGCCTCAGTTTCCCCACCTATGAGGTTTGGGCACTGGGTGTCTCTGGTGGGGCCAAGAGGACTCACAATACACGGTCAAGTTGATGGGCTCGCTGCGGCTGGCACTGACCGGGTTCCAGACCTCACACTGGTAGGTTCCAGCCTCTTCCCTGAGGACGCCATGCCGGGTGAGCACCCGGCCATCAGGGGACAGGCCTAGGCGGACGGCTATGGGCAGGGCCTCGCCGTTGAAGAACCAGCGGACCTCAGCAGGGCTGGGGCTGCTGCACACCAGGCGCAGCGTGTCACGGCGCTCCACCAGTGCCGTGCTGTTGGCCATGACCACCGGCTGAGCCAGGATCTCTGTGGGGGCAAGAGACAGAGGGGGAGGGGGCCGGGCACCACCTGCTCCGAGGACCTCCCCCACCCGGGCAAGGGGCATGGCCAGATCCTGGCGGTGCCCCTGGACTGCCAGCAGGAGGGGACAAAGAGGCAGGTGAAATCCTGGAAGCCATCCTGGAGGAGGTAAGCATTTTAATTATTTTAGGTCTTTTTTTCCCAATGGTTTAAAATTTTTTAAAGATTTTTTTTTTTTTTTTTTTTTTTAAAGAGGGATTAGGAGGGAGGTGGGAAGGCTCGGCTGAGACGAAGGGGATATGTGTGTGTGTGTGTGTGGGGTGTCTCACCATAGACCTGCACGTGTCCGTAGCCCACCTCGGTCTGAAATTGCCTGTTGAGGGTCTGCAGGATGTAGGTGCCCGAGTGGCTGGGCAGGGCGCCCTGGATGTCCAGGCTGCCGTCGGGGCGCACGGCCTCCCGCCCCGTGTGGGCCGGCCCGGGGGTCTCGTCACCTGTGCTCACAATGTAGCTGGCCACCAGGTAGGCCAGGCTGAGGGCGGGCCCCGCATACCAGTTGTAGGCAAGCAGCTCCCCCGAAAGCCCACGGACCACCAGCGTGAGGTTGTCTCCCTTGACGGGCTGGGCAGGCTCGGGGGTGATGGAAATTTCTGCCCCAGCCCCCAGGAATGTGGCTGAGGAAGAGGAAAGAGAGGGGCCCGGTGAGACGGGCTTGACGGAGGAGGAGCCTCAGGCTCAGAGAAGGGATGTCACCGGCCCAAGGTGCTCACACCCAGAGCCAGGATTTGAACCCGGAGCCGCCTGACTCCCAACATCTTAACCCACTTAGTCTTTCTTGGAGTTGACTGGCATGGCTTTGGGTAAACTGGGTCATCTCTCCGTGCCTCCCTTTCTACACTGTGAGGTGGTGAAGACACTGCCAACCTCAGAGGGCTCTGGAGGAGTCAATTCCATAGTGTGCTTAGACCAGAACCTGGCATACAGTAAGCACTCAATAAAAGCTAGCAAGGTGCAGGTCTCCGTCCTGGGGAGGGGTGTGTTGTGAGGATTGAACGCCACAGTCCAGACTGAGGATTTAGCCTAAGCCTCGCACAGAGCAGGCACACAGTCTCCTGCTCCTAGTGGGACACCAGGAGTCACGAAATCACGTCTGAGGGGGCCAGAGCCGGCTCCCCCAGTCCAGCTAATTTTATGGTCCCACGCCAGACCTCTGTACCTGCCCTTGGGTCCTGGCTCCCAGTCCAGTGCCTCTCCGGGCTCGACCTCAGCAGAAAGCTGGGATATGGCTAATACACGCTACTCTTTTTTTTCCCCTCAAACTGAACAGAGATGCCCCCAAACGAGGAGCCGGTCAGAGCCACTTGGGTTTGAATTGTGTGGCTGCCTGGAGTGGGTGGCCACGGCAGTTCTCTCGTGGGAAGCACTTGCATGCCTGGCCGGGTTTCTGGTACTTTCCATGCCTAGGAGGGTGGGCTGCGGGTCTGGTGCCGAGCCCTGCCACCCCCTGGCTGTGTGACCCCCAGGGCAGTGACTTCACCTCTTTGAACCTCAGTTTTCTCGTCTGTGACAATGGGCTGCCTCACAGGGTGGTCGTTAGCACGCAGAAAGCACGTAGAACAGCTCCAGGCATGGGTGCTGATGAATGCTGGTTAGAGGGACCTGCACGTGACCCTGTGAGCTAGGCCCATGTCCCAGATGAGGAAACTGAGGCTGATAAGGGGAAGGCAACTGCCCCAAACCACAATTCAGTAAAGGGCCGAGCTGCTGGATAAAACTCACCTGAGGCAAGGCTTCTGAAGCCAGTGACCAATAAGTGTTTCTCAAAGGAATGAAGGAGCAACAGTGGCCCTGCTGGCCTGGCTCATACCCCCGTTTTAGACACCTCCGAAGTACCCCCTGCAAAGCTCTCTGAGTGCTGCCCCGAGTCTGCCCCGTGTTGGTGCCTTTCTGAAGCAGAGCTGCCCTCCCTCCCCAGCATGCTGGGACTTCTGGCTCACACCTTCCTTCTCCCTGGCTGGGGGTCCCCTCCCATCCCTGAGGCCAGAGGGGCCGAGGGGCAGCGGGTTCTCGCTCACCACTGAGGAGGAGCCAGCTGCACCCGGTCAGCGCCATCTTTCACCCCGAACCCGGTCTTGGAGACTGCGTCAGTGTCCAGATGACCCTTCCTGGTTGGGGCTTGGCTCCGTCTGGCGCAGGACCTGGGAGGGTTCGGGGATTTGGAGCTGGGGGAGATCACCTGAATTTGGAGGGATCGAGTCACAGCGGATCTGGGGCCCTGTGTGGGCACTGGGGTGGGTGTGGCGGGCCCCGGCCAGGGGACACGACCTGGCCAGGCCTCCTGGGGCAGCTGCCTAACCCTCTTTGTGCCGAGGGCCTGGATTTGGTACTGGGAGAAGAACCAGGTCGATGGGGAGGAAGGGGCGGGGGAAGTTTAGGGCAGTTCTTACCCAGGCCTGGGCCCTGGCCTCTGTGGTCAGCTTGGGGCTCACCAAGGAATAAAACCAGTAAAGGACAGCTACCATTTTCCCAGCCTCAATGTTGAACGTGACCTACAAGTGTCACCTGAGTGATATCAAAACTATCCCCTGAGGGGGACCAGATGGGGACACTGAGGCACCTGACAGGTACCCTGGCTTGCCCAAGCTCCTGCTGGGTCCAGAGGGAGTTTTTGAACCTTCAGTGGTGAGCAAGAACGGTGCCCTGCTGCCCCTTGGCCCCCTCTGGTCTCAGAGCAGGGAGGGGAAACCCCTGCCCTCAGGTAGAGAGAGGGAAGGTGTGAGTCAGAAGTCCCAGCATGCTGGGGAGGGAGGGCAGCTCAGCTTCACACAGGCACACCCAGCCAGCTCCTTGCAGGAAGGAAGCTGGAATGGCTGCGTGCTTTCTTTGGGGCTTTGCTTTTCGGTAGAAATCCACATTCTCTCTCTTCCCCTCTTGAGGCCTCGTTTTCCCCATCTGTCAAATGAGCCTATGGTGGAGGCTTCCGGGTCAGAGAAAGGCAAATTTTGACCTTGGCAGTGCATTTACCAGCTTTGGAAGTGGGACTGGGGCAGCCCCTTGCTGAGTCTCCATTTACTACTCTGAAAATGAGGCTGGTTGGGGAGTTTTTACGAATGGGCATAGAGTCTCTGTTGAGGATGATGAGGAAGTTTGGCGATGGTGGCACAACATTGCGAATGCGATGTAACAACACTGAACTGTGCGTTGGAATTGGCTAAAATGGGACATTTTGTGTTGTATATGTTACCACAATTAAAAAAAAAAAAGAGCCTGGCAGCCACCCTGCCTCAAGGGTTGTTGAGAGAAGCTGGGGAGATGCCACATGGCAGGAATTTAAGTAGGCCTGGCAGGGTCGGGCCCCAGATGTGAGGTCTGGCCGGTGTCACTGTCATTGAAAGTGCGGGTGCGAGCCCTCGCCCCAGCACCCCCGCTTCTGTGATCTTCTGGAAAATGAGGTTGATACTCCCTGCCTCCTAGGGCCATTGTGAGGATTAATCGAGCAAATATATGTGAAGTGCTCACAACAGAGCCTGGCACACAGTAAGTGCTCGATAAATCACTCATGCATTCGTTTGGCAAACATTTATTGAGCACCTACTGGGTGGCAGGCACTGCTCTAGGTATGGGGACAAGAGCAGTGACAGGCAAAAATCCCTGCCTTTGGGGGGAAAACCAGGAAAAAGGGGAGATATAGTCCATGTCAGATGGAGAGAAACGCCGTTGGGAAAATTAAATCTGGATTCTTAAAGGGGGCTGGTGATTTTAGTTTGGGTTGGGGGTGTCAGGGAAGGTGTTTCTGAGAAGATGAAGCTGGGCCGAGGCCGTGGGGAGAAGCGCATTCCCGACAGGTGTGTTCCAGGTCCTGGTCCTGCCCGCGGGCCTAGCAGCCTGCTTCTGGGGGGGGCCGCACCTGAGGCTCACCTGCCCTGCTTTCCTCCCTCCATGTCCTGGGCTGCCCCTGTAAGGCGGGGCTCTGAGGCAGCAGGGTGTGGGGAGTGTGTGTGGGTGGCTGGGGGAGGGAGATGGGAGGGGACAGGTGAAGCCAGGTGAGAGGTGTGGGTGACCTGGTGCCTCCTGCTCCACCTCCCCCCACACACCTGCAACCACACCTCACCTCACCTGGGTTCTGAGCCCCAGTGTTGTCCGGGCTGCCCTCCACCCACGTGTCCCTGAGCCCCTACCACTCACCTTGTCCCAGCCTGACCTCAGCATCTTCCCCCAGACCTGTTCCTCTTCCTGGTCTTGGTATCAGGGAAGGCACCAGAGCCAGCCCCATTGTGGGACAGGGATACCCAGGCCTCATCCCTGCCATCTCCCTCCCCCTGCCCCAGCTCGCCACACCCTAAGGCACCATCTCTTCCTCCCCCCACCCTGGTCCCCTGCCCTGGTCCAGGCGCCACTGCCCCTGCTCAAATTTCCCTCCACCCCCAGTTTCCTACCTGGTCTTGCCCCGCCCTAGCTTCCCTCTACACTGTGGCCAGGTGGCCTTTCTAAAGCACAAACCTCCCTCTTTCCCTTCTCTGAACACGCCATGACTCCCCAGTGCCCTCAGGAGGAAGCTCGAGCTCTTCGCTGTGGCCCCCGAGGCCCCTCGTGGCCTGGCCCTTTCCCATTTGACCAGCCTCATGGGACATCCCTTTCTTGTGAGGACTTTCTGCTCCTGCTCTCCCATCTCACTTGCACTCATCCAGCATATCCCCGCTTCCCTCTGCCGGGCCGCTCCAATTCATGCCTGCCAGCAATTCTTCCTCTTCCAGGAAGCCCTCCCTGACCCCCAGGCTCAGTCAGCAGCTCACTCTGGGCTTCCCAGCCCCCTGGATCCCCCATTCCAGTCCTGCCCACTCTGGGCTGTCACAATCTGGGAACAGGTCTGTCTACTCCACTGGACTGTGAGCCCCAGGAGGGCAGGGTGGGGCTGCCGGGGTCGCCTCTGAGCCCCAGCACTGCCCGGCTCAGGGCTGGACACAGAGCATGCTCTCAGAGAGTGTTTGTGGAACCAGACACCAGGTGTGGCTGACCCAGAGTGGAGAGTCTCCAGAGAGTCGCAGGTTTCTGGAGACTGGTCGTCTGGCTGAGGAGCATGACGAGGCTGTGGCTCCAAGAGGCTCTGAGCAGAGCCCTGCATTTGTCCAGACCCCACTGTGGCTCCCTTCCACCTGCAGCCTCACGGCCCCCCCCTTTTCAGTCTGCTCCCCTCGCCCTGCCCAATCCCCTCCAGCTCCTCCTCCAGGGCTCGGTCTGACCCAGAGCTGCTGTGCCTGCAGGTTCTCGAGCACCTTCCATGTGCCAGGGCTGGGCAGAGGCGAGTATGGCAGTTTGGAGGGAGGTGGCGCGGGGGCATGTGGAAGGCTCAGCGCTGGGCCGCCCACAGTGGGCGCGGGGCTCGTGGGGGCCATTGTCCACTCACCATCCAGCGATTGTTTGCCGAGCACCCAGTACGTGCTGGAACTAGGCTTGGGTGCTGGGGCCCTCACGTGAGTGGCACAGACAAAATCCCTGCTCCAGGGAGCTGACCTTTCGGTGGCGGAGAAGACAAACACAAACGCATAACCTATGTTACATTAGGTGGAGATAATGCTCTGGAGAAAAACAAAGCAGGACGGAGCAGAGCGAGGGTGGTTAGGGGAGCTGGTTTACCAAGGGCGGAGAGAAGGTGGCAGAGGTGACACTGGATGACAGTAAAAAATGCGCCAAATACATGCAGACCAAAAAAAAAAAAAGGATGTAAAATAGCTCATTAATCACTTTTAATATCAATTTCATGTCAAAATGAGAACTTTTTGGATATATTGGGTTAAATAAAATATATTATTAAAATTAATCCCCCCCCCCCTTTTAAACTTTTCTTAGTGTGGCTACTAAGAAATATTAAATTGTATATCTGGGGGCAGGGAAGGGAAAAGCAGTTGTAATACAGGGGCTTTTTTGGGACTTGGGAATTATCCTGAGTGACATTACAACGACAGATACAGGCCATTTTACATCAGCATATACCATGCAGATCTGTGTGGGAGAGAGTGGGGTCTACACTGTGAACTATGGTCCATGCTTAGTGGCAGAGCCCCAGGATGTGCATATCCATTGCAGGGGATGAGCCACACTAATGAAAGATGATTATGTGGGATGTTATGGGAGGTGTGGGAGGTGGGGAACATGGGAATCCCTGTAATTTTTGTATAACATTTATATTATACAAATATAATACTTTATATTTGTATAATACATAAGCATCTTTTAAAATATAAAAAAAATAAATTAAAAAAAATTGTAAATATGGCTTGCATCATATTTCCATTGGACCGCCCTGGCCTGTGTATTTTATTTTATTTTTTATTCTTTTGGAGGTCCTGGAGATTGAACCTGGAACACGAAGCACGTACTCAACCAGTGAGCTCCACCTGCTCCACTCTAGGTCTATTTTGCTAATATTTTGCTAATATTTTGCCATCACCTGCATTTATGATCTCATCCAACCCCCACTCCTCAGAACCCCATTTTGCAGCCAAGGAAACTGAGGCTCAGGGTTGTTGCCTGAGGAGGTGGGAGCTGCCGAGTCTTATCTTATGGCACTGCCAGGCGGCCACAGGCTCTGTGGCCTTGATTCAGCAGGCTCCCTCCCCAGCTCAGCCTCTAGTCTCACCAGCCAAGGGAGCCCGGGAGGGCTGGGGCCTCCGCACTTGTCTCATCCCAGGCACCTCGCCCACCGCTGATGTTATCAGTATTTGTTAGATGGAAAGGTGGGCTTGGGCTCAAGCCCCCTGGGCCAGGACCCTTGTCTCCTCTCCCAGCTGAGGAGTGCTCAGTGCTGAAGCTGTTCTCTGGAATAGCCTCCCCTCTTCCCTTCCAAACCAGGGTGGGACAATATTTGTTCAAGGATCTGACCTCAGGGAGTGGCTTCCTGTGCCAGCCTGGCAGGCTTGGGTTTGGGAGGCTGTCCTTGGGGTGAAAGGACCCCCCGCCCCCGCCCGCTTAGAAAGAGCACCTGGCTTGTTGTCTATTCCCTCCCTTTGCCTAGAAACCCTCCACTCTCCTGGGTTTCCCAAGTTATTCATTCCTTCGTTTAACAAATATTTACTGAGCCCTGATGATGTGCCAGGCAGTGTTTTAGGTGTTGGGGAGACAGACAAATCCCTTTCCTTGTGGGGCTAAAACCTAATAAAGGGAGATGGCCAATGATCAAAAAACAGATACAACATATAATGTCAGGCAGGGTAAGTGCTAT
Source organism: Tolypeutes matacus (assembly GCA_026826555.1). NCBI lineage: Eukaryota > Metazoa > Chordata > Mammalia > Cingulata > Chlamyphoridae > Tolypeutes > Tolypeutes matacus. The sequence continues at coordinate 6,164,391 of JAKSZT010054134.1, forward strand.
CAGATAATAAAGTAGGGTGAGGGGATAGGGAGGGATAGGGGTTGCTCTTTTAGCTAGGGGGTCGGAGAGAGCCTCTCTGGGGAGGTGACACTTGAACTGGCAGAGGAAGCTTGTGGATATCTAGGAGAAAGAGGGTTTTTGGCAGAAGGCACAGCCAGTGCAAAGGCCCTGAGGCAGGAAGGTCTTCCATGATTGTGAGGATGGCAAGGAGGCTGGTGTGGCTGGAAATGAGTGGATGAGGGGGAATCGGAGGAGGTGGGAGAGGGAGCAGGGCATCCAGAGTGGAGGGCTCTGGATGCAAGATGGCTCATTGTAGATCCTTGATGCTTGCTGGTCCGAGTCAGGTGGTGGAAAGGCCCCGGTTGGGGTTAGGAAAACTGGCGAGGGAGAAAAGGGAAGGGCCTAGGTCTGGGACAAAGGGCTGCTTCAGGGCTGCAAAGGGTTGGTAAGTTCAAGGGGCTGGACTTTTCTAGAAGGTGGTCAAGAGCAAGAAATGAAGGGCAGAGTTAGGCAGATGGAAGTGAGCAGAGAGGGTGCCAGGGTTCCCTGGGGACCCCAAAAGGGCTGGAAGGGCTTGGCTGGGTGCCCTCCTCTATCTGGGCCTCATGTTTTCCCAGCAGGAAAATGGGAAGGGACTGGACTTGTGTTTAGAGTTATGGTTAAAAACTATAATAATAGTAATAAAAATAAAAACCCAAACCACTCTTTATTATGGCAAATTTCACACATTTGTCAAAGGTGGAGAACCACCATGCTCCCTGCCCCAAAGCCCTAACCCGGCTCTCTGCCAACCTTGCTTCCTCTTCCCCACCCATGCCCTTCTGTGCATTTGAAAGCAAATCCATCCCATCATATGGTTTTTTTTTTTTTTTTTTTTTTTTTAAGATTTTTATTTATTTATTCATTTATCCTCCTTTGCTGCTTGTGCTCGCTGGGTCAGCTAACCACGCTGTGTGGGCGGGCTTGCCTTCACCAGGAGGCTCCGGGAACCGAACCCGGGGCCTCCCATATGGTAAACGGGAGCCCCACTGATTGAGCCACAGCCGCTTCCCATCATATGGTTTTATTTGTAGGTGCTTCAGCCTGTGTTTCTACAAGGTAACGACCCTACGAAACCTGCTCCCCAGGCCGCTATTTCACCTAAGAAGTGAAAATGAAATGATCATTTATTCCTTAATGTCTTCAAATATCCAGTCAGTGTGCGAATTTGCAACAAATGCCACGATCATTTGGCATATTGACTAAGCTTCCTTGGGGCAGAGTTTACGTGCTATAAAATTCACCTGGTGCAGCCATCCCCAGGGTCCAGGTTAGATGCCGTCTCGGCCTGGGAAAATTTCCTCGTGCCTGTTTGCCGCCGATCTGCATTCTTTCCACAGTTGCATCCAGAAAGGCTTAAAGATGTTGAAATCTTTCCTTCAGCAGTCGACGGCTTTCCTCAAATTAAATCTGACATGGAGTTCCCAGGTGTACAACGGAGAAAAAGCCCTCAGTCCAAGTTCATCCCTGGCCTCTCCCAGGCACAGGAGAAAGCTGCCCCCTTCCCATCAGCGGCTGCAAATGGGGAGGGGGTAGGGTGCACAGCATGGAGGGGCGGTGGGAGGTCTACACCTCTGCCTGCTGTTGACCCCGCGACACTGCTCCTGAGAGCTCGTGCCCTTTTGCACAACCGGGAGCTGAGTTCAGGAGAGGAGGGTTTTCCCGGTGAGTCATAACGACTCGTGCTCAGGGGCCAGCCTCTTCCTCCCCCAGGCTGCCGCTTCCTCATCTGTGAAACAAGGATCTAGTGGGGCTCCCGGACTCACAGAAAGGGGGTGAGGTGGTGGAGGGGGACTGTGACTCCTGGTGGCCGGCGCTTGGGTGGAGAGAGCAGGGGGTCCCCGGCGACGGCTCCTCGAGCCGGCCAAGGTCTGAGACTGCCCATCCTCCGGGCTAAGCATTGCCCTCTCCTGGCTGCCCTCTCGTGGGAGGCAGACCCCCACGTATGGGCTGCGTCTTGCGCCTTCCTCCCACCAGCCCGAGGAGAGCAGATGATAAAGCTTCGCCATTAGAAAGCCTTTGGTTCCAGTCCCACCTTGTCCATCTACACCCTGTGTGATCTAACCTTTCTTAGCGGCAGTTTCCTCATCTGTCAAATCGGGCTAATCACAGTACCTCCCAACCTGTGAGGCTAAACTATGTTAATAAACATAAAGTGCTTAACACAGAGCAGGGCTTAGAGTGAACGTGCAATGCCTGTTTATTATTAATTATTCTTGTCACATCTCCCCCAGTAGTCTGCAAGCTCTGGGAGAATAGGGCCTGCTCTGGTTTATCTTATGTCTCTGGTGCCCAGGAGAGTTTGCTCGACAGAGCTTGGTGTACAGTAGCTGCTCAATAAACGTTTGTCAATGAAAGAATGGAGAATGCTACGTACAGACAGGGAAGGCTGTGCATAAAGAGCATCCACACACAATGTTCTTTGAGCCCCTGCCCTGCGCCTGCCTGGTGCTGGGTGGTTCTGGGACTGGTCAGCCCTGCTGTCCCGGGGCTCTCACTCCAGTGGGGGAGACAGAACCATCCCCAAATAGTGACGACCCAGAGTGGGCAAGATTGGGCAGGGGGACCTGACTCAGCTTGGAGGTCAGGGAAGGCTTCCTTGCGGAGGGGATTTTTGAGCTGAGCCCTGGAGATTGAACAGGGGTGAGGCAGGTAAAGTGGAGCTGTATGCCTGGGGGCATGATCCAGGCAGAGGGACTAGCACCTGCTCACATCTAGAAGTGCAATGGAATGTAGCATGTTGGTGAAACATCAAGAAGTTCAGTTTGGCAGACCACAGACCACAAGGTAAGAGTGGAGGACAGGGGGTGAGGACAGGCAAGGCTGAGAGGGCCCCCAGAAGCCAGACCACACAGGGTGCTGAAGCTATGGTGAGGAGCCTAGGCCTGAAGGGCACTAGGGAGCCACGGATGGTTCTGAGCAGGGAAGGGCTGCCCTGTGGAGGGAGGCTGGGAGAGGGCAGGAAGCCAAGGGAAGGGTGGGGGCGGGAAGTGGGGGAAACACCTGGTCCAGGGCTGGGCTATGGGGGAGGTCAAGTTCGAGGACAAGTGGAAAGGTCCTGGCGCCTGCCGCAGTGTGGGTGGGAAGGGTGGTAGCCAGGTTTCGGGCCTGGGTAGCTGGGTGGACTCCTGGGTCGGGAGGGTAAGGAAAGGGCAGAGGCCAGGGATGGATGCCGTCCAGCAAGGGCTGACTATGGGTCTGTGTGATCCTCTGCTGCCCCCTGCTGGGCCAGTGCTGACTCGCGTCCTGCCAGCAAGCCTGGCCATAAGGACAGAAACAAACCCCAAATTCAACCCGTGAGGCTGGAGGGTGCCCTCACGCCCACTGTCCCCAGTCCCAGGTCCCCGGAACAGGGTCCCCACTGCCCTCTCCTGCCGGCTCACCAAAGCAGACCTCAAGACTGGCCTCCCAGACCCAGCCCCCTTTTTATTTTCTGTTTCATAGCTTTATTGAGCTAGAATCCATGCACCATACAAGTCGCCCATTTAAAATGTGCAATTCAACAGCTTTCAGTATATTCACAGCGTTGTACAACCATCACCACAAGCAACTTCAGAGCATTTTCATCACCCCCAAAGAAGTCCCATGTCCATTAAGCCGTCTCTCCCTGTTCTCCCCTCCCCCCAGCCCCCGGCAACCACGCAGCGACTTTTCGTCCCTGTGGATTTGCCTCTTCTGGACATTTCATTTAAATGGCATCATACAGTACGTGGCCTTTTGGGTCTGGCTTCTTTCTTTTAGCATGGCATTTTCAAGGGCCCGCCACGCTGTCGCATGTATCAGCACTTCGTTCTTTTTTTGACTGAATAATATTCCACTGTCTGGAGAGACCACGTTTTCTCTATCCATCATCAGCTGATGGACGTTCGGGTGCTCACAGACCCCGCTGCTGTGAACATCTGGGCACGGGTTTCTGGTGGGTGCACGTCTCCATTTCTCCGGCGCAAGCCAGACGTCTGGGAGTGCACCCCCTCTCCAGAAACTCCTGCCTTCTCTGCACCCCGCCTCACCGCCCTTTGCGGCATCACCACCCTCTGACAACATTTCAGGTGCTGTTTGTTTCCTTAGGGTCTGTCTCTCCCACTAGAACAGCAGGGGTCACTGTCTGTTCTGTTCCCCAGTGCCTAGAACAGGGCTGGCACACAGCAGGCGCTTAATAAGTGTTCGCTGAATGGATAAACCAACAAGTTATTGACATGTCCAATCTGGTGCCAAATTCTGTAATGTTTTCTTGTAAATATCTCTTGACAATGTGCGCGTCTTGCCCCAGCCACCTCCGACCTGTCACCGCTTAAAGCGCTTACAGCAGTGCTTCATTAGTTTCTCCTGTGACAAATCATCACACACGTGGTGGCTTATAACAACACAGATTTATTCTCATTCAGCTCTGGGGGCCAGAATCCCAAAATCAATTTCACTGGGCTAAAGGCAAGATGCGAGCAGGGCTGGTGCCTTCGCGGACCTTTTCCAGCCGCTAGAAGCCACCTGCATTCCTTGGCTCGTGGCCTCTTCCCCCCTCTCCAAAGCGCACCCCTCTGATCTCTACTTTTGTCATTGTCACAGCTCCTCCTGTGGCACTGTCTCTCCTGCCTCTGTCTTATAAGGATGCCTGTGATGACACTGGGCCCACCCAGGAATCCAGGATAACCTGCCCACCTACGATCCAAATCTAATCACATCCTCCAAGTCCCTTTTCCCATAGAAGGGAACATTCATGGGTCCCAGGGAGTAAGAGACAGACAACTTTGGGGGGAGCATTACCAGGCTACCACGCTATCTTATTAATTACTGTATGTATGTATGTATGTATGTCCTAGAGCAAAAGTCACCGTCTCTGCAGTGCCTTTCAGGGTCCGGCAGGATCCACCCCTCCCTCATCTCTGTGACCTCACTCCCAACCTTCCCCCTTCCCCTCTCTGCTGAGGCCACACTGGCCTCCTTGCTGCTCCTTGAACATGCCAGGTAGGTCCCCACCTCAGGACCTTTGTACTTGCAGTTCCCTCTGCCTGAAATGCTCTCCCCCAAGATCCCCACATGGCTCCCTCCTTCTCCACCTTCAGGTCTTTGCTCGTGTCCCCCTCTCAGTGAGGGCTCCTCTGCCCTTCCTATTTCAAACCTTAATCTCCCACACTCCCAATCCCCTTCCTCTCTTTATCCAACCCCTGCACTTTTCATGATCCAACATATCAAGGAATTTAGTTGTTTATTTTGCTTCCTGAGTCTCTCTCCTGCCAGTGTCCCTCCCAGAGGGCAGGTGCTTTGTCCGTCTTGTTCCCTGCCACAGCTGCAGGGTCCACAACTGTGCCTGGCACCCAGCAGGGGCTCTGTGGGCATTTGCTGAATGAATGAATGAATAAATTAAGGGATGATAGGTGGGAGCCCCTATTTTGGACGGGGGTGGAGAAGGGAGATGCTGCCGGGGGACTTGGTGGGATTCAGGGTGAGGGCAATGACCAGAAGTCAGAGGCAGCTTCCAGATGGACTTGAGTGTCGAGAAGGGCTCCAGCCTCCCGAGCAGGGCCAGGGTCCGGCAGCTGAGGTAGCTTGTCAGGACCCTCACGTGAGGCCTCAGGCTTCCCTGCCAGGGACCTTGTCCCATGGGGCCTGAGTGCTGGGGGGGCCTCCTTTTTCTAGAGGAAAAGGGTCTCTGGGTTCCAGGAGGTGATTGGCACCCTCCTTACCCCCAAATATCCAGGTGGGGGGACCTTGGGGTGGGAGGGGGTAAGAGCCTGCTTTTCCCAAGCACGTGCCCTGGGACAGGCTGCTTGAAGGAACAGACCTGGGGGTGGGGGTGGAGCACTGAGGGGATGAGCCAGGAGCTGGGCCTGTCACGGTGTCCTGCCCCTCTCTTGGGGCACCTGCTGTCTTTGGCGGAGTCCATCTCCCCAGGCTGTGTCCTGCTGGGCCTCTGGTGTTGATTTGTTGGGGCCAAGAGGCCCCTAGGGGAGGGCGGAGGTGTCGTCTTCTCCCCTCTGGCCCAGCCAGGGACCCTTCAAGGGGTGGGTACCAGTTGGCAGTAAGGGGCAGGGTCGGGGTTTAGCAGGTCCTGGGGGGAGAGGGGCAAGGGGAGAGCAGCTGTGATTGAGGGGTGAGAATGGGGGGACAGAGAGAGGCAGAGCGTGAGAGACTGAGAAGAGAGACATGGAGGAAAAGACAGTGAGAAGGGAAGAGTAGGGCCGGGAGGTGGAAAAAGAGGAGGGTGGACATGACAATGGAGACAAAGAGATGGAGACAGGGAGAAACAAAGATATATAAAGAGATGAAGAGAAAGGGTTAAAGGAAAATTAAAAAGGCATAGAGCAAGAGTGCGATGGAGAGAGACTCCAGGAGAGGGACAGAGAAACAGAAAGAGACAGATGGGACTGAGACCCAGAGGCGAGTGGAGAGGGACTGAGACCCAGCTGACTCAGGCCCTGACCTGCTGTGTGACCCCAGGCAAGCCCCTTCCCTCTCTGAGCCTCATTTCCACCCTGGGCAAATTCAAGGCCCTGGATCCCTTTTACAAAGGAGGGAAGAGGCTGGAATGGGCTTCCGGGTTATGTGTGTGTGTGTACCGCGTCCCCCCTCCCCTGGGACTTTCTCCACCTGGCCCCTCCCCGCCCAGGCTCCGGGGCTCCCTGGGGTCCCCGGATAGCCCCCCACACCTCACAGCTCCATACCTGGTACTGGTGGTTCTCCGACTTGGGCTGTGCGGGCAGAGGCAGGGGCGGGGGCAGGGGTGGGGGCTGCAAAGAAACAACACAGGTGAGCCAGGCCCTCGGCCCCCCCGCACCCCACACCCTCTGACCTTTGAACTTTGGCATTGAGACAGTCCTGGATTCGAATCCCCATTGCCCCCTCCCTGACTGCTTGGCCCCTGGGGAAAGGAATTACCCTCCCAGCACCTCAGTGTCCTCAAAAACCGGTGGGAAGGAGCCATGTTCCTGGAGAGGCACGTCCAGAGGCCCATCCATCTCCCCATTAACCTCGGACTTTCCACACCTCTGATCTTTGACCCCGTCGACACCTTTGGTTCTAAACTTTTAGCCTTAGCTTTTAAAAAGTTCTGTTTTAATTTAACAACTTAAAAAAAAAAAAAAATCAACCCTTGCCCCTTGGTTATAAAAGGAATATGCACTCAGTATAGAAAATACAGAGGAATATAAAAGAAAAAAAACCCACCCGCCGTCCTCCACACCCCAGAGGGGGGACGCTGTTGGTGTTTCACTGGTTCCTTAGGATTTTTTTTTTTTTTTTCTTTTTAGATACTGTGGCCGGGGATAGAACCCGGGACCTCGTATGTGGGAAGCCAGTGCTCAACCACTGAGCCACATCGGCTTCCCTGAGATGGTTTCTTCATTTGTTTTGCTTGTTGTTTGCTTTTGTTTTTTCAGGAGGCACCAGGAACCACACTGGGGACCTTCCATGTGGGAGGCGGGAGCTCAACTGCCTGAGCCACATCCACCCCTCCTTATGATTTTTTAAAATTTATTTTTATTTATTTCTCTCTTCCCTCTCCCTTTATGATTTTTAAAACAGGGAGCATCCTGTAGAGAGTGCCGTGGTCCCTGAGCTGTGTTGGGGCACCCCAGGGTGCCACAGCAAAGCCAGAGGGGAGGAGTCCTGTCAGAAGGTGGCTTTAGGGGAGGAGGGTGGGACTCACCGCAGCTGGGCTCCTGGACCCTGTGTCACTGAAGGGGGACACCAGGAGGACTGGGGATGGCATCACCTCATAGATGTCATCACCTGAAGCAGAGGACAAGGGGAGGTACTGGCTGACAGGTGGCCCACAGGCCCACTCTGGCTGCCCGGAGGCATTAATTCATTCATTCACTCATTCATTCAACCCATATTCTCACAAACCCCTCTTCTTGCCTATCCCTGTGTTGGGCACACAGTGGTGACCAAGACAGCCGCTCCCTGCCTTTCCGGGGCTCTCTGTCCAGTGGGAGACAGACCCATCTCCAGACAGTGATGATCTAGTGTTTAGGGCAGGCTGGGAAAACTCAGGGACTGTGGGAGCCCAGTGGGGAAACTTGACCAGCCAGAGGGTCAGGGAAGGCTTCCTGGAGGAGGGGACATCTGAGTCTGGAAAGAGAAGTGAGAGCTCTGCAAAGGCAGGAGTGAGAACAATGCACGCGAAGGCCTGGCCGAGAGAGGCTGGCGTGTGAGGAGCTACATTTCTTTGGATCTTTGGGATTATAAATTCTATTGTTCTTGGTGGGGTTGTGGGGATGTTACATGTGAGAGAGGAAGCCAAGGAAGACAGTGGGGGTTCAGGAAGGGCCTTGAAAGCCACGTTAGGAGCCCGAGCATCCTCGCAAAGGCACTGGGGAGCCATGGAAGGGCTTTGTACAGAGAGGGGCAGGGGCAGGGTTCTCAAAGGGTCCCTGACCAGGGACAGACTGGTGGTGAGCCTGGAAGCTGGGACACTGGGCTGGGCAAGCGAGGACAAGGGGTTGGTGGTGATGGGGGTAAAAGAGGCACAAGCCGCGAGGAGGGCTGGGTGGCGGGGCCCGGGCTGCTGGCTTACCAGCAGTGTGGCTCGGGCTCGGCTCTGGCTTCTCTGCAGTTGTCAGCCTGGGGGAAAATGGCAGGAATGGAAATTAAAAAAAAAAAAAAAAGACCCCAGGCTCCAGTGTGAGCCAGAAACCAGACCCTGGGCCTGTTCCATCCCAGCAGGGCCTCTTCTCCCACAATCCCCAGTCACATAGCTCTTCCTCAGTTTCCCCAGCTGCCACCTCATGCCAACAAGTGGTGTTTCTTAAATGTCACCATTTATACAAACCATTTAAATGATTCTGCTCCGTCCACCTGTTTTATGATTTCCTTAATATTCTTCTTAAAATCGACATTTAAATGCCCTTTTTTAAAAAGTACACCTGACATCACTAGAGCAAATTTGTCAATCCATTCGACAAGTATTTGCAGAGCACTGACCATGCACTGGGTGGTGTTGTAGGCAATGGAGATGCAGCTGGACACAAGACAGACAAAGACCCCTGCCCTCCTGGGACGGACACTGGCGAAAAGAGAGGGAATTCAGATAAATGATCCACAGTGTGACGACAAGGAGTGAAAGATGCGATGAAGGAAAATGAAGAAGGAAAGGGGCCAGGGAGGGGGGGACACGTGTTCAGTTTCCCCAGGGTTGCCTGGGGAGACTCACTGAGAAGGTGGCATTTGAACAAAGGCCTGAAGCAGGTGAGGGCATGAGCTTTGCAGAAATTATGGGAAGAGAGTTCCAGGCAGAGAAACAGCCAGTGCAAAGGCCCTGAGGCAGGAGCAGGTTTGGTAAGTTTGAGGAACAGCCAGGAGGCCAGTGACACCGGGCGGAGAGCATGAGGGGGAGATGAGGTCTGGGAGGTGACGGAGGTGGCAGATTGTTCTGGGCCCCGTGAGTCAGGGGAGGATTTTGGACTTAATGAGGTGGGAGCTGGGAAAGCCCTGAGGAGAGGACACATGTGCGCTGACTGATTTTAGCAGGAGCTTTCGGGCTGCCCAATGGGGGTAGGCTAGAAGGATGGAGACCAATAGGAGGCTACCACATGGTAAATGGAAAAAAAAATCAATACGAGGCATAAATAGATAAAAGAAAGCAAGACAATGGTTTAAACTTGTAGTTTGATAATGTTGCCTATTTTCTCTTTGTAAAATGGGAGTACGGGACGTGAGCTTAGCAAGTTCTAGAGAGGTGTTTGAGACCCATGAACTTGATTGAGATGTTTGCTTTGCCAAAACCAGAAAAATGGATACAGAATAGAAAAAGTAAGATTTTTTTTTTTTTTTTTTTTTTT
>JAKSZT010054134.1:6174305-6187627 GCA_026826555.1 Tolypeutes matacus
TGGGTCAGCTAACCACGCCGTGCGGGCGGGCTTGCCTTCACCAGGAGGCCCCGGGAACCGAACCCGGGGCCTCCCATATGGTAAACGGGAGCCCTACTGATTGAGCCACAGCCGCTTCCCAGTAAGATATTTTTTAAACCATGTGATTCAATACCTTTTTTTTTTTTTTTTTTTTAATCATTACACATTAAAAAACAGCTTTTTATTTGGGAAAAATTTCAAATTTTAGAAAAGTTGCAAAAAGAGAACATCTGTATATTTTTCACCCAGATTCACTTATTTTTAAAATCCCATTTCCTTTAGCATTTGTCCTCTCTCTACCTTCAAGCATAATTTTTTTTCCTGAACCAATGTGAGGGTGAGTTGCACACACCATGGTCCTTAACCCCTAAATTCTTCCACATAATTTTGTGTTTTTAATGCAACGCCAGAGCTGGGGCTCAGCTCTCTGAGAATTATTGACTCTGGTGGAAAGAAAGCTGATCCGAGGATCAGGACACGTGGCATCTACTTCTGGAGCTTACGAGTCACTCAGGCCTGGGTTCCAATTCCCAGGCCAGCTCCGTGCCATTTAGCAAGCGACCTCACCTCCCCAAGCCTCGATTTCCACCTTGGCCGTGTGTGTGCGCGTGTGTGTGTGCACGCGTGTGTGAGATAACTTCTGCCCAACCATCTGATTTGGTCTAGCCTGCGAGCTAAGAACTCACGTTTCTAAAATGGTTGAAAAAAATAGAAAGAAGAGTCATATTCTGTGAAATTTGAAAATGCAAATTTTGGTGTCCATAAATAAAGTTTGATTGGCATATGGCCAAGCCCATTCAGTCACCATTTGTCTCTGTTTGCCTTCACACCAGGACTGCAGAATTGAGTAGCAGTGACAGAGATGGGGCCTCAAAGCTACAAGTATTTACCCTCTGGCTCTTTACAGAAAAAACTTGCCAACTCTGCTCTACTCTCTTTGGCAGTTTTTGTGAAGATCCAATGAGGCAATAAAAACTATTGTTAAAGCCATGATATGTGCTGATGCATTTATCGCTGTCACCATCATCCTGGTATTTCTAGACAGGTCCCTGGATCTCTGTTCCAGTCTCAGGTGTGTGACCAGAAAGCCCCCTCTGGATTGGTGATGGTGAACTTTTTCACCAGGGACTTGGGGATGTCACTGTTGTCTATGTGGGACATAGACGGGGTGGAGGAGTGGAGTGAACGTTCCTCTCCCATTCCTCTCTTTCCTACAGCTTCTGAATTTTCTTCTGGAACTATCTCCCTGCTACTCCCTGTGGTGTGGGTGGGATTTAATCACTTCCTGCTCCCAGGACCGGCCTTGATCCGTCCAAGCCTATTTACATAACTCCACCCCCTTACCATAGTGGTTGGTTAAGGTAAGTGTATGTAATCCAGGCATAAACCAATCCACACATGGCATGACTCTAACTCCAGTTTCTATAGGGTGGGCACGTGCCCTAAGCTGGCCCAATCAGAGTTAAGTTCAGGGCCGTCATCCACTACCCGGGGTGAGGAAGGTGTGTATGGGAGGCGGGAGAAAGGCTCAGGGGAGAGGCTTTCTAGATGTGGACAACGTGGCATGAGCTCCGGGAGCTCCTGGCAGCCATTTTGTAATCATGCAGGGAACAGCCGTAGGGTGAGCCGATAACCCTGGAAATCAGCCAAGAGGTTGGAGGAGACTGGGCCTTGGTTCATGCTTTTGAGGTGCTGGATCAAACCAGTCTGTAAACTCACAAACTTTGGCCTTCCCAGCTACATGACCTAATACATTTCCATATTGCTTAAGTCAATCTAATTAGGGTTTGTGGTTACTTGCTACATAAAAGTTCGAATGGAAACAAATGATTACTTCATTGGATGACTAAACCAGGTTTTAAGACAATTTCAACCTACTGGAATGATAAACAAATGATGGATTTTAACAGGGATAAAATTAACATTCTTGCATTAGGTTGAAAATGTGCAAAGACAAGTAAAAATCTTTTTTTTTTTTTTTTTTTTAAAGAAAACACACGAAAACCAACACCAACAACGTAGTGTTGACCACAAGCTCAGCGAGATGTAGTCCTTAAAAGAAGCAACACTGTCATGTGGATTGACACAAAACACTCCTAGCACTTACGAACCAGACTCCTCAGGGGGAATAAGCCTAGATCAGCTTGAAGGAGGTCCTTGACAAATTTTAGCAGGGATGGCATATGTGTCTCCACTTCCTTTCATAGGGCCACGGCAGGCATTGCTAATCGCTCACAGCATCCTTTCCCACCAAACTCAGAAGTGATCTCCAAATTCCCAACCAAGCTCTCCAGTGCCTAGAACAGTGCCCGGGACATGGTAGGCACTCAACGAGTATGTGCTGACTGCCTGAACATCTACTGACAGAGTAAGGCTGAGCGGTAAAAATTATTTGCTATCCCTAAATTAGAAAATATTGGGAGAAGGACAAGTAAAATGATGACAGTCAATAAACCGTGGGGTGTTTAAGGAACAGGATGAGGGCAAAATCGCTGCCTTCATATTCTGGTGGCTTTTGGGTGGCAGAAAAATTAGACAGCTTACCTGCAACCAGCTCAGAACCAGGATCAGGAAAGAAAGTTCTAAAGAGGCCCATCTCACAAGGAAGGCATTTTCCATGACTAGGGCCATCCTCCAGGGCCACAGGCTCCCAGCTCTCCAGCTCTGCCCACACCTGGGCACCACCTGGTGGTCTGGCCTGCTCACGGCTCACTCCCCTGCTTTGGTACTAGCATCTGGTTTTCCTTTGAGAACCCCCCCACCCCCCCACCACCCCCCAGTCCATGGAGGTGGGTGTTGCCCTGTACACATGGCCCAGGTTTGGTTGATCAGAGCATTCCAGCACCTGGCCACAGTGACTGGTCCATGTAAGGATCTAACTTAAGCCAATGAATCCTAGGGCTTTTGCTGGAACTATCAAAAAGAAGGTGCCCTCTTTCCTTGGGGGCGTCTGAGCTGATGGGAGCCCCTGGGAGGCAGCTTGCCACACCACAAGGTGACGGCTGCCTGGGAATGAAGGCACCATAAGGACAAGCAGAGTCGAAAGGTATATGGAGGAGTTTCTTGACAAAACTGAGCCTCTGGTTCCAGCCATGCCTGAAGCTAATCCGTTATATAAAACAAACATTTCCTATTATTATTATTTGTAAGTCAGTTTAAGGGTAGATTTTCTGTTCTTTGCTGTGCAGAATTCTTTCTAACACAACATGGAGAGATCCTTTCCACCTCAGGGGTCCCAAGATTTGAGTCAGATTGCCCTGACTTGAAGAACCAATGGGACCCAAGAGGGGAGGGGGAGGGGACAGAAGGGCAGGAGAGAGAGGCCTGGGCTCCCTGTACCTGTGGCTCTGGCTCCTCCAGCCTCTTGTCACCAGGAGACAGGCGAGGCTGCCCATGAGGAGGGTCCCTGCGGCCAGAGAGCCAACAACGACGGCAGCCAGGATCCCCGCACTCAGGGGCAGGTGTGCGGTGGGCAGCTCCGTACGCTTTTCTGAGGGGGAAGAGAGAGAGAGGACGGTGTGAGGTCTTGCGGGGCTCCCCACCCCCACCGCATCCATGACTGCCCATGGAGCTCTGACGCGGGGTTTCTTATTTCCAGTCCAGAGAGTTCCCCTGCTCTTTAGACCTGGGTATCCGACTGCCTGGTCAAAGCCGCTGCAGTAAGACTCGGCAGGTCCCAGATGGAACTTCCCAGCTCTCCCCCACCTCGAAACCTCTGCTCTCATCCTCAGTACTTCCCAGACCTACCCCCACCCCACCCCCCACCCAGTGGATGATGCGTCCACCCAGCCAGCAAAGGACGAGGCTCTGGGCTGTGCTTCACGGGAGGGTATAGGGGCCTCACGGGAGTCTCAAAGTTGACATGCCAGATTTGGGATCAACCCTACCTGACTCCCACCCTTCCGCCCCCCCCAGCACAGGCACCTCCCAGCCTTGACTCTCAAGCTGAGCTCCTATTATGTCCCAGTCCTTCTTGGCAGTTCAGGTCTTGGACTCTGGGGACAGAAAGCTGGGGTTCAAGTCCCTGATGCCTACTGGCTGTGTGACCTTGGGCAAGTTACTCAGCCTCTCTGTGCCTTGGTTTCTTCGTCTGTGAAATGGGGATAATAAGAATACTTACTTCATAGGGTTGTTGTGAAGACTCTGATGAGTCTATATACATATAAACACACACACATGAGCATATATAACACATTTACACACATATACATGCATAAATATACATATTTACATATATATAAAATATGTTCTCCCAATTATTCAACAAAGTATCATTCTGTGCCATTTTACAGATGAGGAAACTGAGGCACAGAGAGACAAACTGCCTTGCCTGAGGGCTCACAGTGCAGGGCTGGCACCACAACCCAGGCTGCCTGAACTCTTAAAGACCACTCTGCAGCTTCTGAAAGGCTCCTGCCTCCTGGGTGCCCTCAAAGAGCAGAAATCAGCTACTTCAGGTGCTGTGAGAGTGGAGAAAAGACGGTTATTTTCAAACGGCCTAGCATTTCATCTCACAGATATTTGGATAAGCAAATTAATCAATATTTTATGTCGGCCTTTGACTATTTCAATGATTTCCCTAAAAGTTTATCTGTTAAGTGTCCAAACCCCACTTTTAACTGTAATCTTCTCGCTCTATCCAAGCTTGCCTTGTATTGGGGCATATTGGGAATCGTCCCCACAACCCCTGGTGGCAGTGAAGTCAGGCTCTTTTTGCAGATGAGGAAAACAAGGCCCAGAGGGGTTGTGTGTGGGCAGAGAATAGGAAGGCTTGCCCTCTTCCAGGCACTACGTTAGCAACTTTTGCACTTGCTGCCTGATTTAATTCCCGCGGCAGTGTGCGGAAATGAAACGACTTCTGCGAATGACTCAGGCTGTGGGGCGAGCCTCCCAGGCCCCCTGCACCTCAACATCAAGTTCACACCCTGTCCCCTTCCCCAGGTTCTTTACAATGTCCAGATTCCCACCCTCCTTTGGCCTCCAAGGCTCTGCTCTCTCTGACCCCTGCTGCTCCCTCCAGCTCAGCTCCCACGCCTCCCTCCTCACTCTGAGCTCTCCCACCTTCGCCCATGCTGTTCCCTCCACCCTCTATAACTCCTGCTCATTCCCAGTTCCAATGCCACTGCCTTAGGGAAGCCTTTCCTGACAACCACAGACCAGGGAGCCTCCCAATGTGCGTACTTCCCTTCATCGCTTACTTGCTTAATTATACAAGTAGCTGATTAACACTGGTAGAGCGGACATGGTGGGTGCCTCCCCAGCACCTTCCACCCCAAGCCCTCGTGAGGCCTCCAGGGGTTTAGGTGGGCTCTGGATGGGGCTCTCCTTAGCATATTCCAGTCAGCGTTGCCTCACCACCTTGTCGCAGTGATTGGATCAAGCCAGGCCTCAGCCAATCAGAGCTCTGTGTTTCCTTGGCTGTAGTAATTGCTCCAGGTTGGTTCAGAGTGGAGTGAAGGGCTGTAATTCAGAGTTAGGGAAAAATAGATCCCTTGTTCTGGATGTTGTTGTGGAGTTGTGAGATCTGTGGATGCTGAAGTCAGTTTGCTCTCATGAGGGCAGCCAGCTTGAGAACCATGCCAACCCATGGAGAAGGGCCAAGATGACAGAATCTCAGAGAAACAGAGCGGGGGCCTGATTGAACTGTGCCTGAAGCCCACATCTTGTTAGAGTTTCCAGTTATATAAGACAATGATTCCCTTTGCTATTTAAGCCAGCTGGAGTGAGATTTTCTTCTATCCATCGCAGGTAGCCTGACACATACACTCTGTGCCTCCCTTTAGGTTGTGCCACTCAGCACCAGGCTTGGCACTGAGTGGATATTTGTTGAACAAATGAGTGAATTTATTCACAGTTTTCTCTCAGAAACATTTCACGGTTAAAAAAAAAATACTGCTAAAGGGGGAGGGGCAAGATGGCAGCAGAGTTAGGAGCTCCTAGAGTCAGCTCCTGCTACAGGGCAGTTAGTAATCACCCAGAGCTACCTAAAGCACCAGAAGTGCATCCTGCAACATCTTTGAAAGTACGGAAGGAGGAGCCTGCCCATCTGCAGAGAGGATTCGTGAGTAGAGCTCTCCATACCGCGGAGGCTGGTGTCCCAGGGCACAAGCTGCCTCAGGAGCTATTCCGTGGCTGGCATTGGAAGCTCCATTTCCCAAAAAAGGGGGAGGAAGAGATGTGTGGGCATTGACTTCAGCTACGGATTAGTAAACTCGGATGGCTAAAGTTTAATCCTAAGAACAGCTAAAGTTTGAACCTATCCAAGTCTGAAAGAGGCCAGAAGCTGCCATTTTAACTCTGCCCCCTGCAAGAGGGGAAGTGGGACTGACTGAAAATCACAGTGAAGTTAGGGACTGGCTTCTTTCCACCAAGATCGGATTGCAGCCCTAGCCTAGGCTCCAGCCCCACCTCTCGCAGGGAGGAAGCTGGGGGGCCCTGCACCAGCCTCTCTTGGTAACTGCAGGTGCTTTTGGCTGCACAGACTGAATGTTTGGACACCTGGGGCTCCATCCCTGCACCCCAATAGGATAGGAGAGGGGCTGTGTTTCCTCAGCCTCTCCGGGCAACCACAGGCATTTTCAGCCCACATGAACTGCTTCATTGAGTGCCTTCTATTTCATCTCCACTTCTGCCCACTCCCCGCCATAGGATAGGAGGGGGCTGGTGCTTCCCCAGCCTCTCAGGGCAATGGCAAGCACTTTTGGCTTGTGCAAACTCGACTGTTGGGAACCTGTGGCTCCACCCCACCCCCAATAGGACAAGAGAAGAACTGTGTTTCCCAGCCTCCCTGGGTAACTGCAGGTGCTTTTGGCTCACACAGACTGAAGAGTCAGACACCTGTAGTTCCATCTCTGCCTCCAAATAAGATAGGAGGGGGGTTGGGTTTCCTCAGCCTTTCCAGGCAATGGCAGGCACTTTCGGCCTGCATGGACTGAACTGTTGGGCACCTGTGGATGTACCCCCAACCCCCAATAGGAAAGGAGGGGGCTGGTGTTTCCTCAGTCTCTCTAGGCAATAGCAGGCATATTTAACCTACAGGGACTGAACTGTTGGGTGTTGGTGGTTCCATTCCCATCCCCTAAAGGGCAAAAGGGGCAGTACTCCCTCAGCCTCTCAGGGCAACTACCGGCATATTCAGCCCGCACGGATTAGATTGTTGGGCTTTCCAGAGGGTCCATCCCCCCCCCCCGGCAGTGGGGGCAGTGCTACGTCAGTTTACCTGGGCAACTGAGGTCATTTTAGACCTGCACGGCATAGACTGCTGCCCACGCATGCAGCTCCATCCCTTCCCCAGGTAGGGGAAGAAGGTGTGTGAAGCT
The DNA here is from genome assembly GCA_026826555.1 of Tolypeutes matacus. Classification (NCBI taxonomy): domain Eukaryota; kingdom Metazoa; phylum Chordata; class Mammalia; order Cingulata; family Chlamyphoridae; genus Tolypeutes; species Tolypeutes matacus. The sequence goes on from JAKSZT010054134.1 coordinate 6,181,646, forward strand.
TCACCAGTCTTTCTAGGCAACTATAGACAGTCTTGTCCTGCAAAACTTAGATTATTACACAAAAGTGCAGCTCTGACCCTACCCCTGGCAGAAGAGAAAGGTGGGAGAAGCTTCATAAATTCCTGGGGCAATGTGGGCAGCTTCAGCCTCCACAGCTTACAGCACCAACTACATCCTCAGCTCCTACTACACAACCAGCAAGGGAGAAAGGTCAAGAAAGCCCTAAACTAAGGAGAGAAACTGCACCCAGAATAAATACATCTAGTAAGCCAGATGCCAAGACACCAACAAAAAATTACAATCCATACCAAGAAACAGGAAGATATGGCCCAGTCAAAGGAGCAAGATAAGCTTCCAGATGACATAAAGGGGTTGAGATAACTAATCATAGATGTTCAAACAAATCTCCTTAATAAATTCAATAAGATGGCTAAAGAGATTAAGGATATTAAGAAGAAAGTGGGTGAGCACAAAGAAGAATTTGAAACATTCATAGAAAAATAGCAGATATGGGAATGAAAGTCACAATAAATGAAATAAAAAATACACTGAAGGCATATAACTGCAGATTTCAGGAGGCAGAAGAAAGGATCAGTGAACTTGAAGACATTGCCTCCAAAAGCAAACATACAAAAAAGCAGATAAAGAAAAGAATGGAAAAAATTGAACAGGGTCTCAGGGTACTGAGCAAGAGACGTGCAAACATATGTGTCATGTACCAGAAGGAGCAGAAGGAATATTTGAAGAAATAATGGTAGAAAATTTCCTAACCCTATTGAAGGACATAGATATCTGTGTCCAAGAAGCTCAATGTACTCCCATCAGAATAAATGTGAATAGACCAACTCTGAAACACATACTAATCAGAATGTCGAATGCCAAAGACAAAGAGAGAATTCTGAAAGCAGCAAGATAAAGGCAATACATAACAAATAAGGGATACCCAATAAGATTAAGTACTGATTTCTCATCAGAAACTATGGAGTCAAGAAGGCAGTGCTATGATATATTTAAGATACAGCAAGAAAAAAACCCGCCAGCCTAGAACCTTATATCTGGCAAGATTGTCTTTGAAAAATGAGGACAAGTTTCGAATATTCACAGATAAACAGAAGCTGAAAGAGTTTATAACAAAGAGACCAGCTTTGTAGGAAATGCTAAAGGGAGTGTTACTGCCTGAAAAGAAAAGACAGCAGAGAAAGGCTTGGAAGAGAGTCTAGAAATGAAGATTGTATCAGTAACACTAACTAAAGGGTCAAAAGAGTGGCAAAAATAAAATATGACAGATAAAATCCAAAGGTCAAAATGGGTGAAATAAGAACTGCCTTTACAGTAATAATATTGCATGTTAATGGATTAAACTCCCCAATCAAAAGACACAGACAGGTGGAATGGATAAGAATATAAGAGCCATCTATATGCTGTCTGCAAGAGACTCACCTTAGATCCAAGGATACCAATAGATTGAAAATGAAAAGTTTGAAAAAGATATTCCACTCATGCAGTAACCAACCAACCAACCAAACAAACAAACAAAAACAAACTAAACCAAACAAATAAACAAAAAAACCTGGAGTAGCTATACTTATATCGGATGAAATAGACTTTAAAAGCAAAATTGTTATTAGAGATAAGGAAGGGCATTATATATTAATGAAAGGGGCAATTCACCAGGAAGAAATAACAATCATATATGTATATGCACCTAACCAGGATGCCCCAAGATACATGAGGCAAACACTGGCAAAACGGAGGGGAGAAATAGACATCTCTACAATAATAGGTGGAGATTTCAATACACCATTCTCAACATTGGATAGAATATCTGGGCAGAGGATTATTAAAGAAACAGAGAGCTTGAATAATATGATAAATGGACTAAACCTAATAGACATATACAGAACACCGCATCCCAAAACAGCAGGATATACATTCTTTTCAAGTGCTCATGGATCTTTCTCCAGAATAGACCATAGGGTGGGTCACAAAGGAGATCTCAATATATTCCACAAGATTGAAATTATACAAAGCACTTTCTCTGATCATAATGGAATAAAGTTGGAAATCAATGAGAGGCAGAAAAAGGGAAAATTCACAAATATATGGAGATTAAACAACACAGTCTTAAATAGTCAGTGGGTCAAAGAAGAAATTTCGAGAGAAATCAATAAATATCTCGAGATGAATTAAAACGAGAATATAACATATCAGAACCTATGGGATGCAGCGAAGGCAGTGCTGAGAGGGACGTTTATAACCCTCAACACTTACATTAAAAAAGAAGAAAGAGCTAAAAATCAATGACTTAACTACACAGCTGGAGGAACTAGAATAAGTACAGGAAACTAATCTCAAAGCAAGTAGAAGGAATGAACTCACAAAGATCAGAGCAGAAATAAATGAAATTGAGAACAAAAAAGCAATAGAGAAAGAGCTCTCAGCAAGAAAAAAGGATGAACCTCCTTCTAGAGTGCCTCCTTCTTCTGCCCCTTCTCATCGTCTTCACCTTCGAGTCTTTCGTGAAGCTTTTTATTCCTAAGAAGAGAAAATCAGTCACCAGAGAAATCGTACTGATTACTGGAGCTGGACATGGAATTGGGAGACTGACTGCCTTGGAATTTGCCAAACTTAAAAGCAAACTGGTTCTTTGGGATATAAATAAGCATGGGATTGAGGATACAGCAGCAGAATGCAAGAGACTGGGTGCCATAGTTCATACCTTTGTGGTGGACTGTAGTAACCGAGAAGATATTTACAGCACTGCAAAGAAGGTGAAGGCAGAAATTGGAGATGTTAGTATTTTAGTAAATAATGCTGGTGTAGTTTACACGGCGGATTTCTTTGCTACAGAAGACCCTCAGATTGAAAAGACTTTTGAAGTAAATGTACTTGCCCATTTCTGGACCACAAAGGCATTTCTGCCAGCAATGATGAAGAATAATCATGGCCATATTGTCACCGTGGCTTCAGCAGCTGGGCATACTGCAGTGCCCTTCTTACTGGCTTACTGTTCAAGTAAGTTTGCTGCTGTGGGATTTCATAAAGCTTTGACTGAAGAGCTGGCTGCTTATGGAAGAACTGGAATTAAAACAACATGTCTCTGTCCTAATTTCATAAACACTGGTTTCATAAAAAATCCAAGTACCAGTTTGGGACCCACCCTGGAACCTGAGAAAGTGGTGGACAAACTCATGAATGGGATCCTGACTGAGCAGAAAATGATTTTTGTTCCATCTATTATAAGATTTTTCACATTAATGGAAAGGATGCTTCCTGAGCGTTTCATGGCAGTTTTAAAACAGAAGATCAATGTTAAGTTTGATGCAGTTATTGGATACAAAACTAAAGAACAATAAGTGCCTGATTTTCTTGAAAACTTATTGGCACCAGTTTAAGTTCATTTCATCTAATATTAATCAGAATTTTAATACATATTTGGATTTTGGCTTCAATATCAATTTTCAAAATCATTTTTTCTTCAATATCATCTTTCGAGGCTCTGGTAGTCTTCATTTATCATAACTTATCTTTTAGCTGAAAGCTGATTTCATTTAATACAAAGAGAGAAGTACCTTAGGAGTGGAGCTTATGAAAAATGAAACCAACAAAAATAATTTTACAGTTATTCCAAAGATTTTGTGGCTCATCTGAAGATTTTGTAAAATTTGTTCTATAAATGTTTATTTGTTGAGATTTTTTATTTTTAATTACACTTTAATTTTATGTAACTCACTTCTTTTCTTTTCTATTCTACATAATCAGAAACTTCAGGCTCTCTAAATACAATGAAGGACTGTATCTCGAGACATTTCACAATGAATTCCATGTGATGTAAGAAATAGCTCTTGAACACTTCATCCTGCATATTAACACTCTCTTTCCTGAGAGATACCTCATATTCCAGTGCCAAGCATTTCAGCACAAGGAAACTAGAGATAGACCTGTCTTACAAGTAAAAAAATCATCACTGGGATTTGAGATGAAGAATGTACCCATAAATGGCAATAATAATAAATGGATCAAACTTAAAAAAAAAATGAAAACAAAAAAGCAATAGAGAGAATTAACAAAACGAAAAGTTGGTTCTTTGAGAAGATTAACAAAATCAGCAAAACCTTAGCTAGACCAACAAAGAAAAAATGAGAGAAGAAGCAAATAAATGAAATGAAAAATGAAAACAGGGACATTACTACTGACCCCACAGAAATAAAAGACATCATAAGAGGATACTATGAACAATTGTATGCCAAAAAAAAACTAGACAATGCAGAGGAAGTGGAAAAATTCCTAGGAATGTACAACCTACACTGGCACTAGAAGAAATAGAAGACCTCAACAAACCAATCACAAGTAAAGAGATTGAAACAATCATCAAACAGCTCCCCAAAATGAAAAGCCCAGGACCAGATGGTTTCACAGGTGAGTTCTACTAAGCATTCAAAGATCTTACTCAAGCTCTTCCAAAAAATTGAACAAGAAGGAATGCTACCAAACTCATTCTATGAAGCCAATATCACCGTAATACCAAAGCCAGATAAAGATATGAAAAAAGAAAATTACAGACCCATTTCATTAATGAATATGGATGCAAAAATCCTCAATAAAATATGTGCTAATCGAATCCAACAACACATTAAAAGAATTATTCATCATGGCCAAGTGGGTTTTATTTTATTTTATTTTATTATTATTATTTTTTTAAGATTTTATTTATTTATTCATTTATCCCCCTCTTGCTGCTTGTGCTCCCTGGGTCAGCTAACCACACCGTGTGGGCGGGCTTGCCTTCACCAGGAGGCCCCGGGAACCGAACCCGGGGCCTCTCATATGGTAAACGGGAGCCCTACTGATTGAGCCACAGCCGCTTCCCATCAAGTGGGTTTTATACCAGGCATGCAAGGTTGATTCAACACAAGAAAATCAATCAATGTAATACACCATATTAATAAACCAAAGAAGAAAAATCAAATGCAGAAAAGGCATTTGACAAAATACAGTATCCCTTCTTGATAAAAATACTACAAAAGATAGGGATTGAAGGAAACTTTCTCAACATGATAAAGGCCATATATGAAAAACCCACAGCTAACATTGTCTTCACTGGTGAAAGATGGAAAGTTTTCCCATTGAGATCAGGAACAAGACAAGGATGCCTACTGTCACCACTGTTGTTCAATATACTGCTAGAGGTTCTAGGTAGAGCAATCAGGCAAGAAAAAGAAATAAAAGGCATCCAAATCGGAAAAGAAAAAGGAAAACTTTCGCTATTCACAGATGATATGATCCTATATCTAGAAAGTCCCAGAAAATCTACAAAAAAGTTGCTAGAGCTAATAAATGATTTCAGTAGAGTCTCAGGATACAAGATCGATACACAAAAATCACTGATGTTTATACAATCATAATGCACAATCTGAGGAGGAAGTCAGGAAAAAATTCCATTTATAATTGCAACTAAAAGAATCAAATATTTAGGAATAAACATAACCAGGATGTGATGCTGTTGTATTCAGAAAACTATGATGCATTGTAAAAAGAAATTAATTTTTAAAAAAAGACCTAAATAATTGGAAGAACATTCCATGCTCATGGATTGGAAGACTAAATATCATTAAGATGTCAATTCTACCCAAATTGATATACAGATTCAATGCAATCTAAATAAAAATTCTACCAGCATTTTTTAAACAAATGGAAAACACAATTATCAAATTTATTTGGAAGGGTAAGGGACCCCAAATAGCCAGAAATATCTTAAAAAAGAAAAGTGAAGTTGGAGACTCTTACTTCAGGACTTTAATTCATATTGCCTAGGTAGGGGAGGTGGCTCAAGTGATCAGATCTTTCCCTCCCACATGGGAGGCCCTGGATTTGGTTCCTGGTGCCGCCTAAAAAGCAGACAGAGGGTGCAAACAACCCAGGGGGGGGGGATATAAATAAAAATAAATAAATCTTTTTAAAAATCATATTTCCTAGCTACAG
>JAKSZT010054134.1:6188027-6205514 GCA_026826555.1 Tolypeutes matacus
GAGCAACAAAAGAAAACATGGATAAATGGGACCTCCTCAAACTTTTGTGAATCAAAGGACTTCGTCGAGAAGGTGAAAAGGCAGCCCACTCAATGGGAGAAAATATTTGGAAACCATATATCTGATAAGGGTTTGATTGCCATTCTATATAAAGAGATCATACAACTCAACAATAACAGAGCAAGCAATCCAATTAGATAATGGGCAAAAGGTTTAAATAGACATTTCTCCAAAGAAAAAATACAAATGGCCAAAAAGCACAAGAAAAAAATGTTCCATATCACTAGCTATTAGGGAAATGCTAATCAAAACAATGAGATATCATCTCACAACACATACAATGGCCATTATTAAAAAAACAGAAAACAGTAAGTGCTGGAGAGGATGCGGAGAAATAGGAACACTCCTTCACTGTTGGTGGGATTGTAAAATGGTGCAGCCTCTGTGGAAGACAGTTTCGTGGTTCCACAGGAAGTTAAATATAGAACTGCCATATGATCCAGCAATTCCTCTGCTAGGAATATATCCAGAAGAACTGAAAACTGTGACACGAACAGACATCTGCACCCCGATGTTCATAGCGGCATTATTCACAATTGCCAAAAGATGGAAACAACCCAAGTGTCCGCCAACCAATGAGGGATAAACAAAATGTGGTCTATACATACGATGGAATAGTACGCTGCAGTAAGAAGAAACGAAGTTGGTACACATATGAGAACATGGATGAATCTGGAAGACATTATGCTAAGTGAAGTAAGCCAGACACAAAAGGACAAATATTGCATGGTCTCTTTAATAAGAACTAAATATGAAGAATAAACACATGGAGTTAAAACCTAGAGTTTAAGTTATTAGGAAATAAGAGGAGGGTTGAGAAGAACTACTTATGCTTAATGTGTGTAGAAATTTTAATTAACTGTAAAAGTATGGAAATGGGTAGAGTTGATGGTAACACAGTATAGTGAGTAGCAGCTGGTTTATAAATGGGATTGTGGCTGAAAAGATTAGTCTAGGGATGTAAATGTCAATTGAAAGAAAGCTAGAGAATAATTTAGGGACTGAATAGCCCGGTGAACCCAGAGGTGGATGAGAATTGTGGTTGATGGTACAGATGCAAGAGTGTCCTGGGAGCTAAAGCAGATGCACATCATTGATGCAGGGTGGTGGGAATGTGGAGAAGCGTGGGAAAACTACAGCTGGAGTGACCTATGGACTGTGGTTAACAGCAATACTTTAACATTCTTGCATCTATGCCAGAGATGTACTGCGTTGATAATGGGGGGCGGGGTATGGAAAAAGTGTGCCAAATGTACGCTGTAGATCATGGTTGGTGGGAATAGTCCGATGATATTATCTCATAATCTGTAACAAGTATTCTACCACAGTGTGGTGTGTTGATAGAGGGGTGTTGTATGGGAATTTTATACATGTGCATGATTGTCTTGTAAGTTCACAACTTCTGTAATAAAAATATATTTTAAAAAATAATAAGGTTGGTCAGGCCAAAAATACACCAAAGGTAAGACATGGGCTGTAGTTATTAGTAATATTTTGAAGATGCTCCTGCATAGTTTGTAACAAATGTTTCACAACAATGCAAGGTGTTGGTGGAGGGGCGACGTGTGGGAGCCCTGTAGGATGTTATGCATGCTTAGTTTGTAAATTCACAACTTTTATTATACACTTATTGTTTATGGATGTCCATGTATGAATGACACACTTCAATTAAAAATATAATAAAAAATACTGCTTTCTGGAAATGCCAAGTAGAGTAACTTGAGTGGAGTAGAGCAAAAATGTATAGAACTATGGAGTTGAGGGTCATTGTCCTGTTTTTAAAATGAGGAAACTTGGGTCGGATGTGGCTCAACTGGTTGAGCATCCGTCTCCCATATGGAGGGACCCGGGTTCGATCCCCGGGACCTCCCGGTAAAAAACAAACAAACTAACTAACAACAAAAAAAAAAAAAATGAGGAAACTGAGGCTCACAGAAGTGAAGGGCTCACGGTCTGTAAAACAGACTGAGAAGAATCCCTACATTATTGAGTTATGGGAAGATATGAAGCCCTTAGCAAGCGCCTGTACACAGTAAGCACAATCAGTTTTCCCTGTTATTTACTATTACTGTCATCACTGTTATTTAGTTTCCTTTGGTTTCTCTAACAATGTCTAAGTCATTGAGTTAATTAGGATGCAAAGCCCCTAGGTGAGGAAGTCTAGAAGAGGTGTGTTTGAATCCTGACTCTGCCACTGGTAAGGTGTGGGATTCTCTGAACCTCAGTTTCCTTCTCTATAAAATGAAAGAAAATAGCTCCTCCTTACAGAGCTGCAGTGAAACCAGGCAGCCAGCCTGGTGGGATGGAGGGGACCTGGGAGCTCACACCCTATGGGAAGGGGGATTGCTCCTTGGTTCAGCCCACGGCTGCCTGCCGTCGGGGACCACCATCCCAGGGCTGCCAGACCTCCCGTTTTCTCAAGAGAATTTTGCACGTGAAATCGCTCAGGGTTGTGTGGGCAGCCATGTTGGGTTTGGTCCACACGGAAGCCTTAAGGCACGTCTGAGTGAGCTGCAGGCGGGGCTGGGAAACGTGGCCTTTGTTTTGGGCATGCCTCTGCCCAGCCTCACCCTGGGCTTCTCCTTCCTGGCTCCCTTGCAGCCTCAGCGCAGGCGGGTGCGGGTCTCACATGCACTTGGCAATGAGCGGACTCCATCGCGTGCCCAGCCTCTGTGCTCTCCACAGCAGAGTCTTTCTGGGAACAGCCTGATTTCAATGCTGTCCCCCAAGTCTGGTTCCCAGTCCTCCTGGAAGCTCTCTGAGCTGCCCAGGATGCTTCGATCCATTCCTTTTCTGTTTAACTCAGCCAGAAGCACTTTCTGTTATCCTAGCAAGAGCCCTGCCTGATGCATGTGGCTGTGTCCTCTTTTCATAACTCTTTAGTATTGTATTAGTCAGCCAAAGGGGAGCTAATGCGAAATACCAGAAATGGGTTGGTCTTTATAAAGGGTATTTATTTGGGGTGGAAGTCCACAGATACCCGGCCAGAAAGCGTAAGTTTCTTCTCTCGCCAAAGTCCGTTGCCACGTGTTGGAGCAAGACAGCTGCCGGCGTTTGCCAGGGTTCAGGCTTCTTGGGTTCCTCTCTTCCCGGGGCTGCGTTTCTCTCCGAGCTTAGCTCCTGTTTCCTCCACAAGGGCAGCTGTAGACGATCAGGCGAACGGCTCACTTCTCTTCTCCTGGGGCCTTCTCTCCAACATCAAAACTCCAACTTCACAACTGCTTCTCAAAAACTGCTCCCTCTGTCCTTTGCCTTGCCTTTTATATTCCCTCACCCACCAAGGGGTGGGGCTCAACACCCTACTGACGTGGCCCAGTCAACGCCCTAATCCTAACTTAATCATGCCCAGATGAACAGATCAGTTTACAAGCATGATCCAATTATAGTTTTGGAAAATTCATAATTACATCAAATTGCCAAACGGCTGCAAGTATCTTCTGCTGCTTCTTATAGACAGTGAGCTTGTAAAGAGGGAGCCGCTGGTGCGCTGCATTTTCCAGAGGTGGCTGCCGTAGGATCTTCCATCCCAAGTCTTCTTCTGCAATATGGTCCCACCGCTCCTCCATCCCGCGGTGGGGTTTAGTCCCCCTCCCCTGAATCTGAGCCAACCTTCGGGACTCACTAGTAACCAAAAGGATACAGTGTAAGTGACACCATGTGACTTCCAAAGCAAGGTCAGAGAAAGCCTGGCAGCTCCTGCCTGGTCTCCCGAACGCTTGCTCTGTGGATGCTTGTGCTCAGAAGCAGCTGCCATGCTGTGAGGAAGCCTGAGCAGCCACTTGGAGGGGCCCAGCAGACGTCCCAGCTGACAGCCAGTGGGAACTCCACCAATAAGTGAGTGAAGACGCTTACGGATGATTCCCGCCTCGAGCCTTTGCGCCAACCTCAACCTTTAAAAAAATTTCTTTTGCATCCTTTAAAAAATTTTTTGTTATCTGAGGCCCCAGATACCATGAAGAAGACAAGCCATCCCGGCTGTGCTCTGTCTGATGTCTTGATCACAGAAATCAGGAGCATGATAAAGTGAGATATGTGGCCATGTCTGGGGTCCTTTGGCTTGTCATGACTGGGAGGGTGCTACTGGCATCTTGTGGGTAGAGCCAGGGCTGCTGCTGGACATTCTACATTGCACAGCTCAGCCCCACAGCAAAGAATTAGCCATTCCAAAATGCCAGTACTGCCAAGTTCGAGAAATCATCCTCCAGGGAAAGTGCTTAGAAGGATGCCTGACCCAGGACAAGTGCCCAAGAAAGGTTTGCTATTGCCATTGTCTACCCTGTGTCCCCAGCACCCTGTCCTGAGCGGGGTCATCGATAAATGCTCAATTAATGAATGGTGCTCAATAAATATTTGATTGATTAATACAAGGGAGGAATAAATGAGAAGGTGCATTCTCCAGGGGCTGGCTCAGATGCTGGCACAAGGTAGGCATTCCACAGCGATTTTATGAGCTATTGCGTGGGGGGATTGAACGATAACCTTGGGCCAGGAGCATAGTAGGGGCTCGATGGACAAGGGCTGAATGGATGAATGAACGAAGTGACCAAAGGAGACGGTGCTTGCACAGGGCCTGGCCTCGGGGTGCACTGTTTGCCCCACTCCCTCCTGCCTTCCTCCCCCGGCCCCCAATACTCACCGCCCACCTGGACCTTAGTCTTTGCCCTTAGGGTCCAGGAGGGGTTGATGGTGATGGCCACCTGGTAGGTGCCACTGTCTGTGGGCTGGGCACGACGCAGTAGCATGGAGCCATTGGGGAAGCCGACGATGTCACGCTGCCCCATGACGTAGCCGTCCCTCTGGGGCCGCTGCAGCCCGGGGATATATGAGAACAGCCTCGTGCTGCCAGAGGTCTCCTCCCCTAGATACCAGTTTAAGTCCTGGAAGGTGTCTGGGATGCCCTCGACAGACAGGAGGAGGTCCTGGTTCTGTTGAGGCTGCTCTGGAATCTTCTGGATGTGGAGGGCTGCCCAGGAGTCTTGGGGGATCCAGAGGGCCAAGACGGAGGCTGTGGGCAATTATGGGGTAGACCTGAGATATGGGGTGCCAAGCAGGGACTGTGACGTTCTCCTCCCTATAGGTCTTCATCTGGGGGCGAGGACACTGAGCGTTGCTCATTGGAAGCAGTGCTGGAATTGATTAGTGATGTCTGCCCTAGGTGCAGGAGTGGCAATGGCGGCTAAGATTGCCACGGATCTGCCATCCCATAGATCCAGAAGTTTTCTCTTCCCTGAGATGCTGTGTTCCCTGCTTCTAAACACTTGGACTCTCTGACTTCATTCATTGAACTATTACTTACATAATAGTTATATATGAATAATGTTATATATGAATGTTATTCATATATGAATATGTTATATATGACATAATACAGGCATATATTTATGCATTATATATAATATGCCTATCAAGGCACTAGGGATTCAGCAGGGAACCAAACACAAATTAATTCCTGCCCTCATAGTCCTGGCATTCTAGAAAATTCCATATATAAAACAGGGACAGGGTTGTGATTCTACTGTCCTGTCCTCCCCCGCCCCAATAATTTCATCTTCCATGACAATCTTTCCCTCCTTCCATGGGGAAGCCTCAGTCTTTGGGGCTAAGAATCCCCTTAGTCCTGGCAGTGCTTCCTCCTTACCTGAGAGCAGAAGACCTTTTGAGAAGTGGCTCAGAGCTCCTGTGATAGTGTGCATCTTGGTGTCCTCTGGAGATGTCAAGAGGCCATCGGTTGGATATCGAGGTGGCCCAGCTCCGTTGGCCAGCTCAGTGGGCACCCTGGGGGTGCCTCTGAGACATGACTGAGGCCAGCACAGCCCCAGCACCCCCTTTCCATAGGCTCCGGACACTCCACCTATGCTCCCTGGGCAGGGCCAGAAGCTCCTGGGGCTGGGAGTGCAGACGCTGGTGGAACCAGTTCTCCAGAGTGACTGGAGAACTTTCTGGGGCTTTGACAATGGCTTCTGGTTGAGCAATCTCCCCACCCAGGGCAGGCCCCCGCGGACAGGCCCAGCGCACACTGGGGCCGCCGTGGTGACTGATACAGCTCCCGCCCTGCCCTCAGTCCACAGTGGGGCCCCTGGCCCTGTGGGAGGCTGACTCCCCAGCCAGTTACAGTCTAGAGTGAGCAGGGCTGGGATGGAGGGGCCTGACCCAGCCTGGGCAGGCTTCCTGGAGGAGGGGACACCTGAGCCGAGACCCAGAGTAGGAGTAGGAATGAGGCAGACAATGGGGTGGGACGGGGTGAGGTGTAAGCGAATGGCACATGCATAGATGCGGAAGTTAAGACTGCCTTCAAGCAAGCCAGACACAAAAGGACAAATACTGTATGAATGCATTACTATGAACCAAATATATTGTGTAACATACTGTTTAATTAAAAAAAAAATTATACATATCCATTACATTTAATTGAGACACGTATATATTTATTCATCTGTATTGTTTACTTTTTAGTTTTTAATTGTTTATATTTTCAATTATTAAATGTACCAAAAAAAAAAAAAAAAAATGCCTTCAAGGGGCACCATGGAAGCTGCCAAATCCTGGATGAGTGGAGGCCTGAGTGGGCAAGGGGGCGCCCGGGGAGGTGGGCGGCTTCAGTAGTGTCAGGTTTTGAGCTGCCCTGTCAGATCCTGTAGGCACCGGCCACCTGTGGCTATTTAAATATATATTTAAATTTATTAAAGTATGACGAAACATTTAGTTCCTCAAAGTAACCGCGTTCCAGTGCTCCTGGGCCACGGTGGCCTGGGCTGCCGTGTTGGACAGTGTGGACATAGAGCGTTTTCATCCTGGCAGAGCACGAGTGGGCGGCCGTGGTCTGGGGGAACGGGGGCTCGGTACCAGGCATTTCCCCTCCTGGCGAGATCCAGGAGCAGCACAAAGCAGTACTAGGCTGGTGAGTGTGGGTCTCCTGGACACACAGCCTCAGACTGTCTGTCACAGGGAAAAGCAGCTTCCGGAGTCTCCAGGTTGGGGAGAGTCAGAAATCTCGACCTGGAACCCCCTGGAGGGGCGTCGTGGCCCAGGAAGGCAGAACAACCGCAGAAAGCTGGGCCTCCATCCCGGCTCTGCCTCTCTGAGCCTCAGCTTCCTGCTCTGGAAAATGGGGACAAGCATCCCTGCGTCAAGGGCCGTCGGGAGGAGTAAGGAGATGCCCGTGCAAGAGGCGCCGGCAGGCTGGCCGCTGTACCTGCAACACAACTCACCTTGGCTTTGGACTTGCCCCACCTCTGAAATACACCCCTTGGCCCTGCTCCAGGGAAATGTGCATTCCTACCTCCCACTCCCCCAACCTTCCCTGATGCCTGGAAGGTTGCCTTTTGTTCACGGGGTCACATATCTTGCTGTCTTTTTGAGATTTCTTCTGTCCACCCCAGGGGGCGGTTGAAAAACTCAGCAATGATTTCCAAGTGCAGCTGCCTGGGGCGAGTCAGACAGGGCCGAGTTTGGGCCGTCACCAGAAGGCCCAAGGTGGAGCCCACCGTGGTGGGAATTCCGTGTGTAGGAGGGTGGTGGGGAGCCGGCAATCTGGAGTGGAAAGGGTTTCTCAGATCAAAGGCTCTGTAAGCGGTGCACAGAGCAAAGGTGGTGCTTAAAGCAATGCCAGTTATTCTGGATTTTCCAGTTGCTGTAGTTTCTCTCTCTCCGTCACTTCTTCCTCTCTTATTTAACAAATTTTATTCCTTTTGCATCATTAGAAGAAAAGGAGTGATTTTATTATAGAAAATTTAGACAGTACAGACTCAAAAAGAAGAAAAAATTCAACCATCTTCCAACTACTCAGAGATGATCACGGCTGATGCCTGAGGTCAAGGCTCCCTCCCATCCTTGGTCCCTCATCCTTCATCCCACCCCAGAGCCCAGGTCCTGATTGGTCCAGGCTTCTGGGTGGTCCCATGCTTCTGACTGGGGTTGGTTGAGGGGCACACATGGGGTGGGGCTGGCCAACGAGACCAGAAGGGAGGCTGCTGGGCTCACCCAGGAAGGGATGGGCTGCTTCTCTAGACATTGACGCGTCTGGATGCGATGGCCGGAATGCAGCCATTCTGATACCAGCCTGAGGATGATGACAATATGTGAGAAGAGCAGAACGAATAGCAGGAAAGCAGAGCCGAGCTCCCCGGGCTGCACCTAGAGTGGAGCTAGACCGTCCAGTTCCTGATTTTGAGTGCCAGCCTATTGGCAGCTGAAGTGTTCTTGCCGTCACATTTTTATACACGTCCATCCTTCACCTTGCTACTTTAATTGGTTCCTGAAAATTCCACCAGTAAGTGAAAAGCTAGTACCTGGAAAAAAAAAAGTCCTATTAGTTTTATTTTTTTTATTGTGGTAAAATATACATAACACAAAATTTACTATTTTAACAATTTAAAAATATACAGTTCAGTGCATTGCATGCATTCAATGTTGTGCAGCTATCACCACTATCTTGTTCCAGAACATTGTCATCACCCCAGAAGGAAACCCTGTACCCATGAAGCAGTCACTTTTCGTTCTTCCTTCGCTCTAGCCCTTTTTAACCACTAATCTCTGATAGAGATAACTGTGAGATTTTCAATCTTATGTAAAGTATATACGAGACCTGTATCAAAATCCCATGCCCACTCTCGATTCCTGGCTCTGGGGAAGCCAAAGCTCTTTCTCCCGAAATAGGCCATCACCTACGTCACTGGTGAGGCTAGAGGCAGGCACAACTTCCACGGAGGACCATTTGTCAATATCCATCAACATTGCAAGGGCGCATACTCGTTGACTCCCAAATTCCACCTCCAGGAGTGTATCTGACACTCAGGCATCAAACAGGAGCTAAATGACGACAAGTGTGCAGAGTTAGTCACTACCGCATGGTGGCAGTAAAGGTCGGGAAACGATGCTCAAGTCCACCCGTAGGGGCCTGGGGTGAGGGTCTGTCCGTCCACCCCATGGAGTTCCAGGCAACTCCAAAATGACTGAAGCTCCCTCTGACTTGCCAGAAACCTTAAATAAGAAAAGTGAGGAGCAGAACAGTGCATAGAGCATGTTACCTACCGCGTAAGGGAAGGAGAAAAAAAAAATTCGGTTTAGCTTTTGTTGTCAGTGCAAAAATAAACTCAGTAGAGAGCTGTGTGATGGCATCTGCAGTGGAGCAGGGGAAACCGGGCTGGAGTGGTTGGCAGAATAACCCTCACCTCCCCCCCCAGGGGAGTGGATGTAGCTCAAGTGGTTGAGCAGCTGCTTTCCATGTACGAGGTCCTGGGTTCGATCCCTGGTACCTCCTAAGAAACAAAAACACGCCCCCCCCCCCAAGATGTTCACGTCCTCATCCCTGTAACCCATGGCCACGTGACCTTACGTGGCAGAAGGGACTGGGCGGGTGTGATTAAACTGTGATCTGAGAAGGGGCGTGGTTTATCCTGCATTATCCAGGTGGGACAATTAATTGCCAAGGTCCTTATAAGGGACAGAAAGAGGTAAGAAGGTCAAAGGAGGAAGGAGGCAGCATGTCAAGGGCAGCAACGGGGAGAAAGACGAGGTGACGCAGGGCTGCTGAGCAGGTTAGGCAGGTGCCCAACCTGCTGGGAGAGGCAGGGAGGCAGGTTCTTCCCCAGAGCACCCGAGGGGAAACCAAGGCCCTGCCGGCACCTGGACCCCCGTCAGACCCATTCCAGACTCTGGCCTCTGGAACCGTGAGGGAATAGACACGTGCCATTTAAACCACGAGCTTTGTGGGCGTTTGTTTCAGCGGCAACAGGAGGTGAATATGGCGAGACACACTATTCCCCATCTTTTTAAATAACGTTTTTTGTTTTTTTTTTTAGGAGGTACCGGGGTTTGAACCTGGGACCTTCTAATTGGGAGTAAGCTACATCCACTCCCTAAATAATGTTTTTGTTGTTGTTGTTTTTTTGTTTTTTATAAGTTTTTTTTAAAAGAATTATTTTATTTCTCCCCACCTCCTCATTGTTTGCACTTGTGTCTGTTCGTCTTGTTTCTTTAGGAGGCACCGGGAACCGAACCCAAGACCTCTGATATGGGAGGGAAGCACCTAATCGCTTGAGCCGATTCTGTTCCCTGCTTTGTTGTGGGAACTTTTTGTTTTGTTTTATTTTTGTTTTTTTTTTTCTTTTACCGGGAGGTCCCAGGGATCGAACCCAGGTCCCTCCATATGGGAGACAGACACCCAACCATTTGAGCCACATCCGCCCCCTCCTGTTTTGTTGTGTCTCTAATTGTGTTTTTTCTTCTTGTGTCTCTTGTTGTGCCACCTTGTTGTGTCAGCTCGCCATCTTGCTCGTCCTCTTTAGGAATCACCGGGAACCGAACCACGGACCTCCATATGGTAGGCGGGAGCTCAGTCTCTTGAGCCACATCCACTTCCCTCCCTAAATAACTTTTGATTTTGGAATGTTTATGTATTACCTAATTAAATAATTAAAAAAAAAAAAAAAAAAAAGAGATGAGCTCTCCCCAAGGGTCCTGAGAGTTCCAGGGACTCACGTTCTCACAGTCCTGTTCCACACGTGCTGCTTCGGTTCTGCATCCACAGTACACTCAGCCCCTCCTCCGTTTCCACACAAGACCCACGTGCACTTGAGGCATAATAAATTAGCTTTACTGAGCTGTTAGAGACTGGGGGCAGACAAAGGGTTTATGCTGCAGCAAAGCAAGTGACCTCCCGCTGGGCATGAGACATTCTTGTCCTGCAAAGTCCCTCTGCCTCCCTGACCCTGTGGGTGACCCAATGGCCTCGTTGTCCCCTGAATCCCCGGCTCCTGCCCCCCTACCAGTCCCCGCCTCTCCCCTGCCCTTCTCCGTTCAGCACTGGCCCATCGTTGTCAGCAGCAAACCCAGAGCCCTCTGGTTTGCTTTTGCAAACCACTTTAAGCCTTGCTTCCCCTTTTAGCATCCTGGTCCAAGGTTTGAGCTCCCTCTTGATATTTTCCCAGATAGTCCTCTCTGAGAGAGTCATAGGTGCTTACTCCCAAGAGCACAGACTTTTTAAAAATAAATGTCAGTGGCATCCGAGTGCCTCCTGAGTCTCGGAAGGCATCCGTCTTGGGCCAAGGGGAGCATGTACCACACAGCTGCCATGCCTGCTCCCGACCATCCTTTCCCTCTTGTAAAGGCATCTTGCTTTCCTTGGTGGCCTGGTGTAGCAGTTTGGCATTATTTATGAATTCCAAAAATAGATATTGGATTATGTTTGTAAACTGGTCTGTTCCTCTGGGCATATTAGATTATGATTACGGCATTGAGTCCCCACCCACCGACTCACAGATAGAAGACATGCCAAAGGACACTTGGAATTCTGATGCTGAGTTTTGAACTGGAGCCTGGGAAGTGAACACACAGGAGAAGAACACAGAGGAATAGGGATGGCTCCTTAGACACAGCAGACGCCCCAGGGAGACAGAGCCATTCGCCTGATAGTCTACAGCTGGCCTTGTGGAGAGACCACAGCAGCTGAGCCTGGAGAGAAACGAGCCCTGGGAAGAGAGGAACCCAGGAAGCCTGAACCCTGGCAGACATCGGCAGCCATCTTGCTCCAACACGTGGCAATAGACTTTGGTGAGGGAAGTGACTTATGATTTATGGCCTGGTAACTGTAAGCCTCTACCCCAAATAAATACCCTTTATAAAAGCCAACAGTTCTGGTACTTTGCATCAGCACCCCTTTGGCTGACTAATACACCTGGTGACCCCCATTCCACCAGGTCCTGTCCATCCAGTGAGTTGGCTGCAGATGGTCTCCAGGGACCCAAATCTTGGCAAAAGTGCCTGGAGCTGACTGGGTCCAATGAGAACCTCCAAGTTCACATCCACCAGCTGTTCCTGCTCCTTGCAGAGCCCCAGGCAGTTGCATGGATCCTGAGTCCCAGCCTCTGACTCCCCTCCAAGCACAAGCCTCAGCTGCAGTTTCCTGTTACCATAGAGCTTCAACTGGAAGGTCAAGTTCAGAGACCAAAATCTTAAAAATTCTCAGGTTGCCAGAACATTCTGTGAGACCTAACCCCAGCGTTCAGTCTCTGAGGAGGAGACGCTGTGGAGGTCTGCCATCAGGATGGCAGCTGGTCATTTTGGAGGGGGTCTCCATCCACTGGGGAGGGGTTCAGCAGGCAAAGGCCACGTTCTAGCCTGCTGCAGTCTCTCTCTTCCTCTGCAGCCTTGATGCTGTCACCTCGTCCGTCGGTGGTGCTTCCTGGGGACAGCTGGGCTGGAAGACCACAGACAAATAGGAGAAATCCTGGAAGGGGGATTTTCAAATGTCAGCCTCAGGGCCCTTTTTAAGAAACTCAACAAAATCTTCCCACTAAAGCCCACGGTGCAGACAGCCTCTGCATGTTCCCTTCCCTCCCCTCTTTCCGGAAGCCAGGGCCTGGGGGTGCCCAGCCAAGCCTCGTTATAAACCCACCAGACCCGACTGTTGGGGGTGGGGCCCAGGGAATCTGCATTTTAGCAAACTCTACAGGGGATTCAGCCAGACAGGAAGGGTTGGGAGAGGCTGCTCGGGGCCTTTGCAGAAAAGATGCAGGGCCCAGCTTCTGATGCTGAGCTGGCTTCTGGTTAAGCACTGCGGGCGGCCCAGAGACGCCTGTGCTTCTGTCCCCTCCTTGGGAAATCCCCCAGCTACTGGTCTGTAGTCTCGCCCACACCTTCAGCTTAACCCACCGACTCCTCCCTCACTTACCCCTTTAGCAGAGGGCCTGTAAGTATTCTGACCTGGGGAAACAGGAATTGTCGTCAGGAATGAATGACAATGTTTGGACAAAGCTGGGTGTCAGGGACCCTAAAATGCTGAGTCCCAGCTATGCTATTGTCACGGAGGCACTGCTTCCCTTCGGGCTTATACATCAGTAAAAAAGGGCTGGGGTATTTGCTCTTTTAGGATTCAGTTATTCAGTTATTCACTCAACAAATATTTATTGAGCATGGGATCTGGAACCAGGTGGCCTGGTTCAAACCCCAGCTCTGTCCTTTAGGAGCTTTGTGAGCTTGGACAAGTGACTTGACCTCTCTGTGCCTCAATTTCCTCAACCATCTAATAGGTATTTATTTAATCATTTATTTATTCAGCAAATATTAAATGCTGGTTTTGTGCCAGGTGTGTTCTTAGGGCTGGGGATACAGCTGTGGACAAAACAGATGCCAACCCTGCTGTCAGACAGCTTATATTAATATTAATAATAATAACAACAACAATAGCAGTAAGGACTATTATTACAATAGCAATAATAATCACAGCTGAAATATACTGAGTGTGGGCTCACCATGTGCCAAACTCTGTGCAAAGTGCTTTATCTGTATTATCAGGTACAGATGAGGAAACTGAGTCATGGAGATTAAGCAATTTGCCCATGGTCATATAACTAATAAAGCAGTGGAGAGAAGACCCAAACACAGGCAGTCTGGCCTTGGAGCTGACACATTTCATCAGTCAGCAAACACCTTCCTAAGTACCTTCTCTGGGTCTGACCTGGGTGGGGTGGTGCTGGGGACACAGCTGTCACTGACACAGCCTTGTCTGGACCCCCTGGGGCTCCAAGTCCAGTGGAGATAGACCTGTCCTGAGACAGTGGCAGCCCAGGGTGGGCAGGGCTGGGGTTGGGGAGCCAGAGTGGGTGCTTGATCCATCCTGGGGGATCAAGGAGGGCTTCCTGGAGGAGAAGGCATCTAGCTGGGATGTGAGGAGGCCGTTTTGTTTAGTGGTTGAGAGAAAAACCTTTGTTGTCAGCAGACCTGTGATCTACTCCTGACTCGGCCACTTGTCAGCTGTGGGGCCTTCAGCAGGTAGACCTGACCTCAGAGCAAACGCTTCCTTACCTGTAAGGTGGGGCTCACAGCAGGACCCACTTTGAAGGGTGGTTGTGAGTATTCCAGGCACATGGTAAGTGTGCAGTGAAATGTGGCTCTTGGGATAAGGGAATCAGCTGCAAGGCTTCTTCCGTAGGAGCCGCGGGGAGGCTGTTCCAGGCAGGGGAACGCCCTGGGCACAGCCATGAAGGTAAGACTCACCGGCCCTTGGAGAGTCGCCCGAGCCTGCGCCTCCTCTTTCCCGTGAAAGCAGCTTGGGAGGAAAGCTGAGAGCCTTAGTGTTTTTCCGCCTCCGCCCATCTGGCAGGGGCTGCTGCACCACCCAGTTTAAAGTCCAGAGCCCTTACTGTGGACTTGGAGGCTCTAAGTGCTCTGTCCTACTGCCTACGAATTTTTTTTTTTTTTTTCCCAAAGATCTTATTTATTTATTCATTTATCCACCCCCCTTGCTGCTTGTGCTCGCTGGGTCAGCCAACCACGCCGTGCAGGCCGGCTTGCCCTCACCAGGAGGCCCCGGGAACCGAACCCGGGGCCTCCCACATGGTAAACGGGAGCCCCACCGATTGAGCCACAGCCGCTTCCCTACTGCCTACAAATTTGTACAACAAATGGGTGAATGAGGAACGAGGCTCCCCGGTCTGAGTGCTTGTCTGTAAAATGGGGAGCCCTCACAGTCTCAGGGTGAGGATTCAATGAGAGGATGCCGTGTGGAGGGCATTGCACAGAGCTGAGTATACAGTAGGTGCTCAACTCTGGCGGCTGTGGGGGGGCTTGCTCATGGCCCGTGGGATATGCCAAAGAAGAGGGGACTCACAGGACTTTCTGAACACCCGGAAGTAAAGCAGGGCCACAAGCACCACCAGCATAAGCGGGATGACCACTATGACAGTGATGACGACAGGGGACAGGCCTGAGTGCGACTGCCCCCTTGCTGGAAGAGAAGAAAGGAACAGGTGTCTGGTTAAGGAGCCTTTGGGGGTTTCCCCTACCCAGCAAATACCTTCCCTTGTTCTGGCAACAGTATCCTGAGTCTCCTTTAGGAGCTACCATTCCCTGCCCTCAGTCCATTCGGCTCAGGTGGACCTGACCCCATCCTCTGATTCCTAGGCTGGGACTTGGGCCCAGGCCTGGCCAGTTAGAGCATTCCTTTCTCCTTGGCTGCAGAGACTGGTTTATAGGTGGGCTGTGACACAAGTTGGGCCAATGAGAACCAGCCCTGGGATTCTGACAAGAGCTACTGAGTGGTGTGTTCTTCTCCCTAAGATTGCCAAGCTGGGGGGATATGAGCCTGCAGCTGCTGAGGGCCATCTTGTTTCACCGAGAAGGGGGAGGGGAGCCTGCCTGAGAATAAAGCCAGCAATGGAGAAAAGCAGAGACAAGAGATGTGAAGAAGAGTTCCTAGATTACGCGATTGGGACACCTGGATCTAGCCATACCTGAAGACTGTTTTTTGCTTGGACTACTCTGATTTGTGCTTCCGTCAATTGCAATTGATAGAGTTCTGCCCAATACTGTTGGAAAGGTCTCTCCGAGTCCCTGGGGAAGTGGCATGCCTCAATTACCCCAGCCTGGGACAGGGGATGAGGAGTTAACTGGACAGTAAAGCTGAGCCTCCCGCCCTTTTCATGAGGGGATTAGGGGAAGGATGAGCTCAGAGAGCATTCCTGGGGCTGGAGAATTCCCTTAACCAGGGACCTCCTCCAAACCCCTACCTCAAAGGGAATCCTGCTACCACCTCCTCCATTGGTTGCCCTGTTGTCTGCACCAAGAGAGCTCCTCACCTCTGACCAGGACGGTCTGTTCTGCCTGGCCAGTCCCTATGGTGTTGGTGACACTGCAGATGAATGTTGTGTTGACGGACTCATCCACGGTCTGGATCAGGAGCTGGTGGCCCTGGGCTGTGGCACTGGGAGGCAGGGGCCCCATGGCTCTGGGAGAGACAGACAGGTGAGGAGGTGGGCTCTCCTGGAGGCCTAGAGTGACAGGTGACTGGACACTCGCTATATGCCAGGAACACAGACACCCTCACGACATCCATGCTATAACTTGGAGGCGATACTGAGCCCCCCAGCTCCTCTTTTTCTCTCACGCCAACATCCAGCCCATGGGCCAATCCTGTCGGCTCCACCTTCAAAACCTACCCAGAACCCCACTGCTTCTCAGCTCCTCCACCGCCACCACCCTGGCCAGGGGACCACTGCAATCTCTCCTCACTGGTGCCCGCTTCCATCCGTCGCCCCCCTCAGCAGGCAGAGGCATCTTGTTGGGACCTGAGTCCGAGCCTGGCCCTCCTCTACTCAGAGCCCTCCCATGGGGCCTGCCTCACTCAAGGCCATTCTGACCACATCATCTATTTCTCTCCCCTTTGCTCCCACTTCTCTGTCCACATGGCTCTCCTTGCTGATCCTCAAACACTCCAGCGGTGCGCCCACCTTGGACCTTTGTTCCCTGTGTCTGAAATACTTTCCCCCCAGGTATCCCACATAGCTCACCCTCCCCTCTATCAGGCGCCGCCTCTGCTTAGATGTCACCTTAGTGAGGCCTTCCTTGGTGACCCTATTTCAATGGCAATGACCCCCTTCCGCTTCCCCACCCTGTGCTTTATTTTTCCCATGGCATTTATCACCATTGGACACCCCAGCCCCCTCCTCCCTCAGACCCAGGAGTCCAGGCCCCCAGACCCCTCCTCCTCAGACTCACGTTCTCCAGTTATAGACCGTGGGCTCTGGATTACTGTGGACGTCACAGTTCAGGGTGACCTCACTGAGGCCCAGGTACCAGTCGTCATTGTAGCCAGAGATGGACACCCTGGGTGCATCTGGGGGAAATGGACACACAGGCTCAGGGACCGGGAGCCTTCAGAAGGGCCCAGAGCACTCTGGGGTTACTGTCACAAGGCAAGGCCTCAGCGAGTTTGGGGACCAGCCAGTGGAAAAGAGGCCTGTGAGGAGTCTGGGGCAACGGGGCTCCCTTAGAGAGCAGAAACCTGGGAGCCGTCTGCGGGGGTGGGGACAGGGCAGTGAGGTCACAGAAGAGTGCTCCTACCGGGAGCTGCCCGCCTCTGCTTCCTGAGTGCCAGGTCCTGGTGTGTCTTGGGGGTCCTGTGAAAAACAGCCTCTGGGCACTCACCATACGGAGCATATGCAAGGCTCTGAGAAGTCCTGCAGGCAAGCGTCCTGCCCGACCCTGCTTCAGCCTGCTGCTTAGCCTTCCCACATGTGATTGACAGGGATGACTCCAAAGCCGCCGGGGGAAGGCCAATGAGGCAGGGTTTTTTTTTGCGGGGGGAGAGGGTCAGTGTAGCTCCCCTCCTCCCTCAGACCCAGTAACAAAATCGAGGGGTCCTGGGTGGACAGTGCCTGAGGGAATCGGCGTAGCAGCTGCTTGGGGGGAGTCGCTAGTATAGACAACTTAGGGAGGAACAATATAGAAGAGTGCCCAGAATAGCCTGTGTAGATATTATTGAGGGACTCAGTAGAGACAGGGGGTTGGGGTGTCACAGCAGATGGTACTGTGTAGTCAGTTGCCTGGAGAGCCAGTGCCGAAAATATTGGGGGACGGGGGCGCGTGATATGCAGAGCGTTCCAAGGGAGTTGGTAAATTCGTACAGGCTGTGTGTGTGTGTGTGTGTGT
>JAKSZT010054134.1:6205914-6299424 GCA_026826555.1 Tolypeutes matacus
CAAGGGAGAGGCAAGATGAGACGTACTGAAAAACCAGCAACTAAGGTGGTGCAGGCAGGATGCCTCTCTCCTACATCAGAGATTCCAAGGATTGAATCCCAGTGAAGACAGGAGGAGAAGGATGAGAAGAGAGGGCAGAAAATGGACACAGAGTGGCCCAGCGAATGGACACAGAAACAGCAAAAACGGGGGGGAGGGGGAAGGGGTGTAAAAATGGATAAAAGTAAATAAATAAATAAATCCTTAAAAAAGAAAAAAAAAAAAGTCAATAAATATTAGTGTTAATTGTGGAATACATTGTCTGGCTCTGTGGTGGGGAATGTTAGGGACCCAGCAGTGACCCCCAGAGCCCCAGCTCTGTCCTCCCGGAGTTCACAGTCCAGGGGGAAGACCAACTCATGCCTCGACAGTTACCACTCAGAGTGGGCAGGGCTGGGACGGGAGAGCCTGAGGGGCCCAGGAGGGCTGAGCTGTGCCCTGGAGGTTGAGAGAGGAATCGACTTGCCTAAGGGCACAGCTGGAAGCCGCAGAGTTGGCATTCCCATTGGTCTGTCTGACCCCAAACCATCTTGACCACTTCTTTTCTTTTCTTTTTTATCTTCTAGTTTATATTTACTTATTGGTTTGATTATATTGCTTGTGTTTTTTTGTTTTGTTTTTGTTGTTTTTTTATAAGGTACCGGTGGGGATTGAACCCGGGACCTCCTATGTGGGAAGCCAGTGCTCAACCACTGAGCCACATCAGCTCCCTTGACCATTTCTTAACTGTTGCTTTGGCGGGTCCCAAACCTGGGGCTTCCCTCTGTTTCTTCCCCAACGTTACCTGGGTCATAAGTTACTGGAGATTTCTCTTTATTTTATTTTATTATTTTATTTTTTTAAAGATTTTATTTATTTATTCATTTATCCCCCCCTTGCTGCTTGTGCTCGCTGGGTCAGCTAACCACACTGCGCGGGCGGGCCTGCCTTCACCAGGAGGCCCTGGGAACCAAACCCGGGGCCTCCCATATGGTAAACGGGAGCCCTACTGATTGAGCCACAGCCGCTTCCCTGGAGATTTCTCTTTAAGTGGATCAACTGTTTCTGTTTTACCTACGTCCTAAGCAGCAAGACTCAAAATCCCAGCTACGCCAAATGCCCGGAGCTGCCTTGGTATGTCGTCGCTAGGGTGCTAAGACCCGCAAAAGTGCCTGGCACACAAGCCAAAACCAAATGCCCGCTCTTAGAAATCCTCACGGCAACCCCATTTCACAGATGAGTAAACCGAGGCGCAGAGGGCACCGGCTCAAGTCCCAATCATGTTCTCCCTGAGGCTTATGCAGATGAACCTCCAGGCTCAATTGGGCCTCCCTGGGGAAAGCGCTGGGTCAGGTGTGGCAAGGCCTGCCTCTCCCACCTGTCTGGACTTTACCTTCCTCTCTGACCAGAACGACAGCAGCTGGCAGCTCCACGCCCTCCATCCCAATCCTCCCTCCTCCGTCTGCGCCCCCATCTCTAGCCTACCCCCCGATTTACTGCTCCCCTCATTCCCTCAGGTCCTCCCCACCCCTTGCCACTCCCCGCTCCCCTGCGCCCCTCCCTCTGCCCCCATGCCCGTGCCCTGCCCACCCAGCACGCGGAGCCGGGTGTAAGCTCTCCCGCTGCCTTGCGGGAACGTGGAGAACTCGCAGGTGTAGTTTGCCTCGTCTTCGGCGCGTACCGCCTGCACCGCCAGCGACGCGTCCCGCAGCTCCGCGTCTGGCCTGGCGGCCACGAACTCCATCCGCTCCGGGTCGAGGTAGCTGACGCCCCGCGTGGGGTGGAAGACGGCGATGCTGACCGAGTGCCCCGCGGGATCCCGCCGCAGCCAGGTCACCTGCGTCACGTGCACGCCGGGCGCCAGCTGCGGGAGATGGCACCGCAGCGTCGCGTTGGCCTCCAGGAAGGCGTCTTCGCGGGGCGGCGCCTGCACCTGCACCGCCGGGGCCCCTGCGGGAGAGCGCGGGGCGGGTCAGGCGGGGCGTCCCGGGTCTCCACCGAGAGGGGGCGCTCCCGAGGGGGCGCTAGTCCGGGTAGGGGCCGGCGCAGGGCGGCTGCGGGTAAGCGTGGACGAGGTCTACCGCACTCTCCGCGCCGGATGTCTGCTGCGGCTATTATGACCGTGAAAGGAAACGATCCTTTTTATTGTGGTAAAACCACAGAAAAGATAACTTGCCATATAAGCCCAAACTGTACGGTTCAGTGGCATTAAGCACAGTCACCACTATCTAGTTTCAGGCTTTTTTCATCACCCCAGGATCATCGATTTTAAGGGGCACCGTGGCGCTGTCGTTTACAGCCACGACTCACCATCGGTGGTTAAAGCATCCCCAACTTAGAGGTGTGAAAACTGGAAGAAGTTTTGTGGGCTTTAGAGTCCATGAAACGGGATGGTGATGACCTGGGGTGGACCGGGGTTGGGTGAAGGTTTGTGGGGGGTTCTGGTACAAGAAGGGAGGGCTTGGGGTCCCTTCAGATCTCGGCTGGTTATTAACCTGAGTCTTTATCCTCATCTGTAAAATGAGACTGATAACTGGACACTCACAGGGTGCTGACCACAGGTCAGTGCTCCACACATCTCGGAGCATTTAGTCTTTAAAGATGGGGAAACTGAGGCACAAAGTCGTTTGCTCCAGATTCCATCGGGGTGAGTGGCACAGGTGGGATCTGAACGTGGGCCATCCTCTAAATCCACTAGGAAAATCTCCCTGCCTGGGGACCCAGCACAGAGCAGCTCCTCCTTATTGATACTAGTAAACAACATAATGCTATGTGTTCCTATAAATAATAATAAGGATACTGAGTAAAGTTCTCTGAGCCCCAGGCCTGCCACTCACTAGCTATGTGCAGGTGATTTCGGGCCTCTGAGCCTGTTTCCTCATTTGTAAAATGGGGTGATAACATAACATGGCTCTGGGGAGGATTAAATGAGGAAATCCCTTTAAAAGGATCAGCACTGCTAAACAGCATAAAGGTGAATGTATAACTCTCACTATTGTGAGGAAGAGGGAGCCTGGAGGCAGTGGACGGGGTGCCTGGATATGGGTAATGGAGGAGTGGTGAGCATGGTCGTCTGGGAACTAGGCTCTAAGACTGGCTCTGCCATTGCCTCGCTGTGCAGCTTTGGACAAGTGAGTCTCCTTCTCTGAGCCCCAGTTTCCTCCTCTGTGGAGGGGGCCCTGGAAGGGCTATCATGAGGATGAAATGGGGAGAGGTGGCCTTTTCTTTGGTGTGTTCCCTAGGTGACAGCCACACTTGGGTGCCAGGCACAGTGCGGCGGCCTCACGTGCAGCTGCCTCTAACCCTGCCCTGGTGAGGGCGCTGTGCCCACTGTCCGGGTTCCACCACTCCCTGCTGGCTACTTTGGGCAAGTCACTTCCCCTCTCCGTGCCTCAGTCTCCTCATCTGTAAATGGGGGTCACAAGAAGACCCATGTGGGGAATCTCCTCGAGGGGCTTTGAACTGTTCAGACCATGGGCCCCCTTTCCATGGGTTCCATGGATCCCCCTGACTCCCCACTCAGTATTATTGTTTACGCATATTATCATTAATATCACTACTGAGTGCATGCCACCTCCCGAGAGTTTCTCATGACAGTCTTATTTAATTTTCACAGCAGCCCTACAAGGTAGGTAAGAGCTTCTCATTTTATGGAAACAGGGTTTAGTAACTTTCCTGAGTTCACAAAGCTGAATTTTGAACCCCGAGTTGTGTCCCCAGCACTTGGATCACTTCTTAGCTCAATGAATGAATTCATGAATTCATGAATGAATAAATGAATGAATGAATGAATGAAAGGCCACATCTCTGAAGCCAGATATTTGGAGTCAGGGGAGGACCCCCAATACTCCCCCTCCCCCATCAAGTCGCTGCTGGGATCTGAGGAGCACGGTCGGGGTGGGAGTGGTGGGGAGGGACGGCAGGAGTTCAGGAGTCCGGGGCTTGAGTCACCTCCGGCTGAGTTATTCTTGGGAAATGACTTGACCTTCGGGCATCTCGGCGTCACACGCAGCCGCTTTGGGCCGGCTGAAAGGAGAGCCCCAGGCTCCCTCCCCAGGTTTCCGCTCGCCCTGGTGCCAGGGGTGGCGGTGCCAGGGGTGGCAGTGCAGGGCCTCCGGCCTTGCGCTGCCCAGGAGGCCGCGTGTCGCGGCGGGCGGGGTGCGCGGGGGTCACTCACCGGCTCTCGGGGGCGCCCAGGACAGCCACAGCAGCAGCAGCGGCCAGGCGGAGGGGGCGCCTGCGGTCATGATGGTCCTGCCCGGCCACGCCACTTGTCCCGATCCCCGAGATCCTGCCCAGGAATCTGACCGGGGTGGCCAGGCGCCGCCCGGCAGCGCGCGGACGGGGAAGCCACCAGCCGCCGGCGTCGCTGTCCTCCGCCAAGCCCCGCCCCGGGCGCCTCCCCGCGGGCCTGGGCGCCCGAGCGCCCCCTCTGCGCCTGCGCGGCTCCGGGAGGAGGGAGGTGGCTACGGGGCGAGGAAACTGAGGCCCAGGGAGAGCTTCCGCAACCCGCCAGCGGCTTGTGGTAAGTGGCAGCACTGAGATTCGAACCCGCAGTCGGGACAGAGCCCGAGCTGTCCTTCCACCACGCAGTCTAAAAAATTTCTCTGTGCCCAGTACATTTAATTGAGAAATGTATGTTTTTATTCACCTGTGTTTTCTTTTTCTTTTTAATTATTGTTTATATTTTCAATTATTAAATGTGCAAAACAAAGTTTAAAAAAATTATTAGAGGACTTTACAGAAAAGTCATGCAGGCAGTACCGAGTTCCCACGTACTACCCCCATCCCTCCCCCCAGTTTTCCCCATTATTACCCTTTTGCTTTAGTGTGGTACCTTTATTCCAACTGATGACACAATATTATTATAACTGTGCTATTAACTATAGTCCACTATTTACATTAGGGTTCACTTTTTTTGTGTTATACATTTCTATGGTGTTTTTTTTTTTTTTTAATTGTAACATTTATAGGACCTAAAATTTCCTGTTTTATCCATTTTCAACTATACCATTCAGAGGTGTCATCAGGTTAGGATGAGGTTATACTGGAGTCCGGGGGTGGGGGTGGGCCCCTAATTCATAAGACTAACGTCCTTATAGGAAGAGAAGAGACAGAGAGGAGAATGCCAGGTGAAGACGGAGACCCACAGGGAGAAGATGGCCACGTGACAATGGAGGCAGAGATTGGAGTTATGCTGTCACAAGCCAAGGAAATGCCTGGGCCCCCCAGAAACTGGAAGAGGCAAGGAAGCTTTCTCTCCTAGAGCCCCCTGGAAGGAGCACGGCCCTGCTGACCCCTTGATTTCAGATCGGCATTGGGAACCGAATCCGGGACCTCCCACATGAGAGGGGAGTGCCCAGCGGCCTGAGCCCCATCTGCTCCCTGAGGGCTGCAGCATCTGCTGGCCTGTGGCATCTGCTCGTTGTGGGGGGAGGGATGGGCACCGTCTAGCTCGTCTCATTTTAGGAGGCACGGGAGGAACCCGGGACTTCCCGTGTGGTAGGCCGGTACCCAACTGGTTGAGCCACATTCTCTTCCGTCCCCGTTGTTTTAAGCCACCCAGTTTGTGGTCATCTGTTACGGCAGCCCTAGGAAATGAACTCAGCCAGGAATTCCACTCCCAGGTGTATACACAAGAGAAGTGAAACTGCACACCCACGTAAAAGCTTGCTCACGAGTGTTCATAACAGCATTAATCATCATCACCGAAAAGTGGAAACCACCCAAATGTCTGTCAGAGGGTGGATGGCTAAAGGAAATGGGACCTGTCCACACCACTGAATGTTATTCATCCAGGAAAAGGCCAAGCCACCTGATTACAACGTGGCTGGACCTTGGAAACAGGCTCAGTGAAAGAAGCCAGTCACAAAAAGCCACTTATTACATGATTCCTTTTACACAAAGTGTCCAGAATAGGCAAATTCACAGAACCAGAAAGATGCGTGTTTGTCAGGGGCTGGAGGGCAGAGGGAATGGGGAATGACTGCTAAAGGGAAAGGGTGTCCTTGCAGGGTGATCAGAGTATTCTGGAATTAGGTAGTGCTGATGGCTGCACATCTCTGTGAGCACACAGCCATTGAATTGCATGTATACTTTGAAAGGATGAATTTTATGCTTTGTGAATTATATCTCCATAATGCTGGAAAAAACCACAGCATTTAAAACATTGAGATAAAACTTCTATACAGTAAGATATATAAATGTCAGAGGTACAGCTTTTGATGAGTTTTTTTTTTAATATGTATGTGTACAATCAAGCAAATACTCTCCCAGCCAAGATATAGCAAATTTCCAGCTTCCCAAAAAGTTCCCCAAACTTCCCTGAGGTAACCACTGTTCTGATTTGTGTCATCACAGAAGACTTTTGCTTATTTTTGAACTACTGTGTGCCAGACGCTGTTCCAGGCACTGGGGATACTGCTGTGAACAAGATAGAAATCCCTGTCCTCTAATGGGGGACCCAACCCATAAACAAGTAAACGAACAGTATAATTTCAGATATTAGTAAGTGCATGAAGACCAGGACATCAGGATGAGGGGAGAGAGGATGATGGGGGTGGGGCTATTTTAAAGAGGGGTCTGGGAAGGCATCTCTGAGGAGGTGACATTTGAATTGAGATGTGGCTGCTGAGAAACAGTGAGAAATACAAAGATCTGGGGGAAGAATGCCCCAGGCCTAGATTAGAGCAAGTGCAAAGGTCCTGAGGCACACTTTGTTGTTTATTGGTGCTTGATGCAGACAGCAGTTGTGCTGGGACAAGGCGGAAGACAGTGGAGCGAGGCTCGAGAATGTCTCCTAAAATAAGGGGAGGTGGGACTGGCCTGCCATTTTTGGGGTACACACCAAGCCCCAGCCCATGAGAACCACATCTTTTCCACAGTCTCATACTACTGAGGTTACGTTTGTTCCAGGAGGCTTTGAACCCAGCCACAGATGAGTGGACCAGATACTTGTCATCTAACCCAAGCTTCTCCTAGGAATGTGGGCCTGATAGATTTTCCTGGAGCACAGTGCAAAGGCTTGGGAGCCAGGGTGGCCCCCAGGAATGGAGGAAGGGAGAGAGGTGGCCTGCAGAGAGAGGAGGAAGGGATGGGGAGGAGGCAGGAGGGCAAGGGCAAGGGCCTCAGAGCAGCAGGGAGTGACAGAGAAATGGGAAGATAGAGACAGACAGAAAGACCAACAGAGATAGATGGGGAATTTACAAGGAATTCCATGGCTGACAGCGTGGATGCTTCCAGGCAGCTGGGCAGCATGGAGGCCCTGGGTCTTTTTTTGGGGGGTGAGGATGGGATGGGGTTTCTGGAGTCCAGCCCAGAGTTGCCCTCACAACCAGCATTGTTTCTGCACACTCTCAGAATCTCTCTTTGGCCCTCCCAGACGCTCTGCAAATTGTTATCCTGTTCTGCCTTAACTACCCAAAGTGGTGTCTATTGTTTGCAGCTGAGTGTTGGCCAATAACAGGGTTGGGGAATTCTGGGGGCTGGTGGGGATAGTACATAGTATGGTCAGGGCAGGTTGGCTGATTGTATGATTGTGGCCAGTTATTTGCTGCCCTCCCTGCAAGAGGCTTCTGCTGCCCACCCCACTGAAAGCAGGCAGTGTAGTGGGATTTGTTTTGGTCAGTGAAATGGGAGCAGCAGTGAGGGGAGCCACTTCCCAGCAGAAGCTGGAAAGCCCTGCCTGGTTCAGCCATTATACCTTCTTCTTTGGTCATGAAAACTGCCTGTCCCAGATGGGGTCACTTCTTCGGCCATGATCCCAGGATGAAGAGGATGTGCAGCCAGCCCGTAGCCAGCGTGGAACACGAGCAGGGAACTGTCGATGCACACCACCAGGATTTGGGGGTTGTTTGTTTTTGCAGCAAAATCTGATGAATGGGGAAGCGGCTGTGGCTCAAGTGCTTGGGCTCCTGTTTACCATATGGGAGGCCCCGGGTTCGATTCCTGGGTCCTCCTGGTGACGGCAAGCCGGCCCCGCCCGCGTGGCACAGTGAGCTGGTGCAGCAGGATGATGCAACAAAGGGAGACAAGCAGACACAGAAAAACGCACAGCGAAAATGGATACAGCGAGCACAAGCAGCAAGAGGGGGAATTAAAACAACAACAACAACAAAAAACAACCTGATGAATATTGACTGATAGAAGAAAAGTCATCTCTGAGGTGGTAAGTTTGAGCAGAGACCAAAATGAAGTAAGCCCTGAAATGCCTGGGGTGGGGTGGGGGAAGTAAAGCATTCCAGGCAGAGGGAACAGCAGGTGCAAATGCCCTGTGGCAGGAGGGAACTGGATGAAAACAGAAGAGGTTGGTGGGAGGGACGCTGGCAAGCAATTCACTAAACCCATTTTCCCCTTCTCTGGGGCACTCAGCTCACCTAGAAGGAGCCTGGGTCCCCGAATGACCCCGTGGAGCAGAGCCTCCCTGGTGACCTGTACTGGACTGTGACGTGAGTGAGGAGCATCCTTTTACCAGATTAAGCCCCTGACGCTTTGGAACTGTTTATTACAGCAGTTAGCCAGCCCTGCCGAAGACTGGCCAGTGTGGCTGGCGAGAGGACACACGAGGCAAGGTGAGGCTGGAGATGTGAACCCTGCAAGGCCTTGCGGGGCCACGGGACCGAGTTCTGGCTGGTGGAATGGGAGCAGCAGCGACCTGAGCAGCTTCTCGGTCCTCTTTGAAGACATTTGTACAGTTTTATTGGGGGGGAAACATCACAGTGATGCTTAGTTGTTCCAAGGGGAGGGGGTCACTGTGTTCCTTAAAAGGCTTCCAGGGAATTGGTGGGCTGGGCGGATGGGGTGTTGGCAGTTAGCAAGAGCAGAGGAAAGCGGTCTGTGGGGCTTTCGACAACATGGGGACATCCCACTGACAAATGATGAGGAAACTGGGGAGAGGAGGTCTCCTCCATCTTCTCTGGGGCTTGGAGGACAGGTGCCCACACTTCAGCTGCACATCCGTATTCTCTGTCTGTCTGTCCTGCAATGAAGAGAGAAATAATAATAACAGCAGCACATGTGGCTTTCGGCCCATCCTCTTATTTAGTCCGCACCTGCTTTGAGGCAGGTATTATCATTCTCCCTGTTTTACAGATGAGCAGCTGGGGACTCAGAAAGGCTCAAGGGCTCACCCGGAGTGCCACGGGCCAGTAGATGGCAGAGCTGGGGCGTGAACCCAGGCAGCCCTCAGCTACCAACAACAGGGCTGTCTCTGAGCCCTCGCTGTGCGCCGTAGACGCGTGTGGGGTGTCTCCAGCCTATGCCCCTCTTTCCTCTGGACTGTCCCTCCCCACTGAAGGACTTATGACCTCATCCCCAGGGGTCACAGGCAGTTGGACAAGGCCGGGTCCTCCGGGCTGATACTGGCACTGTTGTGTTGTGGATCTGTTGTCTGCAGTTGGTGTATGGGTCTTGGCCAAGATGGTGGGGAGGACAGAAGGTGACCCCTCCCGCCTGCTTATGGGGTAGGGGCAGTGACCCAGGGTGACCTGGGTGAGGACTTTCACGCCAGCCTGATTTTTCCCCCTTCCACCTCTAAGAGCGTCGCTTTGAAGTGAGATCTGGGTTCCATTCAGCTTCAGCCATTCATTAGCTGTGTGTCCTTGGGCCAGTCGATGAATTTCTCTGAGCTTTAGTTTTATTAGTTTGGAAAATGAGGACAGTAACAGTAGCCGCCTCCAAGAGCCGTTGTGACTTTAAGGCTTCTGGCACTTACCGAGGGCCCAGGAAATTGGAACTGGCACAGTGACGAAGATGAGGCCGATGATTCAGCATGGCCTGGCCCTCCCCCGCCCCCAGATGGGCCCACTTGGGGGTCGTGGCCTGGAGGTCTGGCCCCCATCCCTCTAAACCATGCCAACCCACAGACTTCTTTTCCCCAGAATGCAGAGTGCCAAGGCTTGTATCATTAACAGTGGAAAAAGAGGCAGCATTGAGTAGGAGCTAGAGCCTGGAGTGAGGCAGGGATGTGGGTTCAAATCCCTGCTCCAGCTGTGGGGCCTGGGGCAAGTCACTTCTCTCTCAGCCTTGGTCTACTCTGACAAAAACAAGCTCTTCATCCCCACCCCACCCTCCAGGGTTCCTGGAGGATTAAATGGATTAATGTTTAGAAAGCATATCATAGGCAATCAATAAGTGGTAAGACATCACTTGTGTTCTAATAACAGCTAACACACATAGGGTTAAAGGGTAAGTCAGATCTTGTCTCTCCTCTCTCTGCTCTAACACTTCCATGGCTCCCATCTTACTCGGAACAGAAGCCACACCTTTACATGGCCCATGAAACCTTATCCCGCTCGCCACCCCACCCCACCCCCCGTTCCCTCTCTGACCTGGGGTCCTACTTATCTTCCCACCCCTCATTCCACACCAGCCACACTTGATTCCTTGAACATTGCCAGGCAAGTCCTGCCTCAGGGCCTTTGCACTTGCTGTTCCTGCTGCCAGCTGTGCCCTTCCCCTAGAAATCCCCAGGCTCCCTCTCTCTTTTCCTTCAGGTCTTTACCCAAACAAAGGGAGGTCTTCTTAGGGAGACCCCCCCTGACTTATTTAAATTACACCCCCATACTCCCTGTCCTCCTTCCCGGCTTTACTCCTCTCAGCACTCATCACCCAACATTCTATCTATATTTTACTTGTCCATGTCCCTGACTAGGATGCAAGTTCCGCGAGGGCAGGGGTTTTTTGCTGTTTATTCCCACGCTTCCCCCAGTACCTGGCACAAAATAGGCACTCAAGGGACACGAATGGAAGGTATGACGACAGTGCTTACTCCTTCCCAGGCACTGATCTAAGCACTTGAGAAATATCAGCTCGTTTAGTCCTCACAATAACCCTGGGAGGCAGATGCTGTTATCATCACCCCTGTTTTGCAGATAGAGAAACTGAGGCTCAGAGAAGTGAAGTGCTTGCCCACGGCCTCACAGCTGGTAAATGACAAAGCTGGGATTTGAACCTGGCATCCGGCTCCAGTACCCATTTCTTCCCATCTTTGGGAACAGATGCACAGTCGGAGAGCCACGCCAGGGGTCCCTGGGCCTCTCTCTGAATGAGCCGAAACTCCTTGGGAGGGGACTGTTGACTTGGCCTCTCCTTGCAGGGGAGCGAGTGCTATGGCTCATGGGGGCCAGGGCTGAATGGACGGGGGTGGGGGACAGGCGGTACCTTTGGCTCTGGATGATGGTGAAGATGATGCCTCCGATCAGCAACGCGGCCCCTATATTTCCAGCTATGACGAGGCCGAGCGCAGGGCCTCCCGACAGGGTGAGGGTGGGGTCTGGCTCGATGGGCTCAGCATCTGTGGCTCCTGGGGACCAAAGAGGGAGACTGAAGAGCCCCCCTCCCTCCACAATCCCCACTCTCCACCACCCCACCGTGGAATGTCCTTTCAATCCAGCTCCTCCTTCCCAGCCCTTCCTTGGCCCCAGCTTCCTCCCTGGTCTCCTGCCCATTTCCCCATCACATGGAGGCCAGAGGGTCTTCTTAAAGCTCCAGACTGACCCCATTTCTCCCTGATCTGAGCCCTGCTGTGGCTCCCCAGCATTCCTAGAATGCCCTTATGCCATTTTTCTCCACCTTGGCCTGGGTAGGTCCTCTGGCTCCTAGTTCCAGCTCAGATGTCACCACCTCCAGGAAGCACTCCCTGACCCCCAGGCTGGGTCAGGGCCCCCTCTGGGTTCCCCCATCCCAGTCCTGCCCACTCTGGGTTGTCACTATCTGGGTACAGGTCTGGCCCCCCCCCACTGGACTGAGAGCCTGTGCAGGCTGGCCTGGGAATGTCTGTCACTGCTGTGTCCCCACCTCTGCCCAGCATGGGCCAGGCACATAGTAGGTGCTCTATAAACATTTTTCCATAATTGATGAATGAGTAAAGAGGGTCTTGGAAGTATGGTCGTTCTGAATGAACAGGTGCTACAAGGTTTTAATTTATTTCTCCCAATGACTCACCCCAACACCAAATCCCAAAGCTCCCACTGGACCCTGGCTGGGGAGAGGAGGCAGCTCTCTAGGACCCTGCCAGGCTGGGATTTTCATCGCACCTGCCTTCCCATGCTGGCCCAGCTCTGGACCTTTGCTCATGCATCCCCTGCTGCCCAAATATCCTCCCTCTCTTCTCTACTTGACCAGCTCCTCTGCATCCTTCTAGTCCTGCCCAAGTCCTGTGTACTCTGTGAACAGAAACATTAAAAATCATAGTTGTGGGGAGCAGATGTAGCTCAAGTGGTTGAGTGCCTGCTTCCCATGTAGGAGGTCCCGGGTTTGATCCCTGGTACCTCCTAAAAAAAAAATATTTGTGAGAGCAGCTACCATTTAAAGCACCCACTGCCTGATGGGTGCTCCATGGGACCTCATTCATGGATTTGTTTTTGTTCCTGTGATAACCCTGCAAAGGTAGATGGGATCATCCTCATTTTACAGAGGAGGAAACTGAGGCTTGGAGGGGATCATCATTTGCCCAAAGCCGAGAAGGCGTGGGGGCAGGTTTTAAACCCAAGTTCGACCACTTCTCTGATCCCAATAACCAGGTGTTTTCTTTATTTTTTTAGGAGGTGCCGGGGTTTGAACCCAGGACCTCGTACATGGGAAGCAGGTGCTCAGCCACTGAGCTGCATCCACTCTCCAGCAATACTATTATTATTTTAACTGAATTGAATTTTATTTATTCTAGGGCAAACTCAAGAGGGTTTAGTTGTTTTTCTGTTTTAGCAAATTCTAGCACATTATTAACTAAAAAGCTCTGTACATTTGCCATGATAAACTTGAAAGTGAAACAAATAAGATATAAATACAGATACAGATGTAACATGAAAAAGCAACAAAACAAAACAAAACAAAATAAAAACTAGTCTGGCTGGGGATGTGGGGTGCATGCGTGTAAACACAGCCAGCAGTACTATTTCAAGCTGCTCACCTGCCTGTCTTGTTGACACTTGGGGATGGGCACTGTTATTTCCCCGGTTTTACAGATGAGGAGACTGAGGCACAGAGAAGTTAAAGCACTGATCCAAAGTCACACAGTCAGGAAGTGGTGGAGCCAGAATCCAAATTTTAGGGCCCAGGCTCAGAACCACTTGCTGCTACGGTGACCCACATTTTTCAGAGGTGTGTGCTGAGACTCTGAGAGGCGAAGGGGCTTCCCAAGTGCACACAGCCAGTCGGTGGTTGGAGCCGGGACCCAAGCAGCCGGGCCCACATCCGGAACTGGGCTTTTGTTGGAGCTAGCCATCTTTGAGCTGTAGCCTCTCATCTGTAAAATGGGCTAATGATCCCCACCTCTCCAGGTGCAGGAAGGATGAAATGATGTCTTGGCTATGAAAGGGTCTTAGGGGCTCGGTGTAATGGGGAAGGGGGACCACAGACCAGTGAGGGCACAGGGGCCTGGGTGGGACTCACGTGGCAGCGAGACAGTCACAGGCTGGGAGGACATCTGCCCCTCACTGTTCTTGGCCGTGCACACGTAGGTGCCCAGGTGCTGCTGGGACAGTCGCCGGATGATCAGCCTCTCCCCAGTCTCATAGGGCTCCCCATTGAGGGACCAGCTCAGCACGGGCTCAGGGCTGCCATTCGCCAGACACCACAGGACCACGGAGTAGTTGAATTCACTCTCGATGACGCCCTGGACGGTCTCCGGGTAAGTTAGGAGAAATACTGAGCCGGGCCCAGCTGTGCGGACAGGGAGCGAGGCCGCCTGGGTAAAGACACTTTTCTTCCACCCAGCATAGGGGCAATCATTCATTCATTCATTCATGCATGCATTCACCAACAAATGTGTTTGGAGTGCCCCTGGCACAGACACTGGGTATAGAGCAGAGCTGTTGCCGCCCCACCCCACCCCCTCACCCTGACCACTTCCATCCTGCATCCCGCTGCCTGAGGTCTCTTGCTGGCCATTAGAGCCTACTCTGCCCGTATAGGCAGCAGGCCACAAGTGCTGGGAAATTAGCCTCCCGGGAGCAGTCCTCCATCAATGACTGCCACGGGTTGGTGTGTAAACAGCCCAGCTCCCTTGCCCTTGGGCGGGATAAGTCGGCGGAGCATGCTCTCTACCATGTCCCTGGGTTCCTGTCGGGTTGTGCTCCAGTTGCCCGCCGTGGTAACTGACTCCAGAACACAGCCTTTATGGCTCCTTCCTTTCCCCCTCCGCAGTTCTCTGCCTCTCCCCTAAAACCATCTGCTCTTAAATCCTCGCCTCAGGATCTGCTTCTGGGAGAAGCTAATCTAAGACACTGGGGGTCAGCAGCAATGAAACAGACACGTCCCTGTCCTCGTGGAGCTGACAATTGAATTTGGAGACAGTCAACAAAGAGACAAATATATAGTGTGTCTGGTGGTAGTAAGGGCTTTGAAGAAAACTGAAGCGGGAGCAGGCTTGGACTGGAGGTGAAGTAAGCCCACTGCAGGTGGAGCAGGGAGGGCCTCTCTGAGGAGGTGACATTTGAGCAGAGACCTGGCGGAGGTGAAGAAGGAAGTCATGTGGATTGGGGGGGGGGCGTGTTCCAGGCAGAGGGGACAAACAGCAAGTGCAAAGGCCCTGAGGTGGGAGTGAATAGAAGTGTGCCTGGAGCAGAGAGGGAAAAGGGGAGAGAGGTGGGAGAAGAGGTCAGAGAGGGAACTGGTGTAGATCGTGCAGGGCCTCAAGGGCCATGGTGAGGACTTTGACTTCTACCCTGAGTGAGACGGGAGCCAGGGAGAGCTCTGTACAGAGGAGAGACATGATCTGGCTCATCCTACAGGTTTGAATCCCGCTGGCTGCCGTGTGTAAAACAGACTGACTTTAGGGATGCAGGGTGGAAACTGGGAGCCCAGTGAGGAGGCGACCGAAGTGGCCCATGAGAGAGAGAGGATGGGCCAGGGTGGAAGCTGAGGAGGTAGCAGAAGGGGTGGGTTATGGATTATTGTGAAGGCAGAGCCCACGGCATTTGCTGACTGACGGGATGTAGGTGGGAGCGAAAGGCAGGAGTGGAAGGGACTTTATAGAGATGCCAAGAATATAATCCTCCCC
The DNA here is from genome assembly GCA_026826555.1 of Tolypeutes matacus. NCBI lineage: Eukaryota > Metazoa > Chordata > Mammalia > Cingulata > Chlamyphoridae > Tolypeutes > Tolypeutes matacus. The sequence continues at coordinate 6,220,931 of JAKSZT010054134.1, forward strand.
ATAGCTCTCTCTCCAGGTGAAAGAGACGCTGAGGATTAGAGAAGTTAAGGTCCTGGGGTCCTTAGGGCCAGGCCACACGACCAGAGCGTGCCACAGACGGGATTTGAACCCCGGAGGCTGAGGTCATGGCTGCGCCAGGAACCTCCTCACGGAGCTGATTCCCATTTCAGTGAAACGTGACAAGTGAAGCACAAAGAGCGTTAGCACAACCAGAAAGCTCTTGGGAGGCTTCCTTGCGGAGGCAGTGCCTGAGTTAACCCTTCAAGGACGAGAAGGAGCCCGCCAAAGGGAAGGAACACGCGCCAGCGCCGTGACCGCGCGTCTTCCCTTAGAGCCCACCACCGCCCCAAGCACTGCGCATGCGTCAACTCCGGGCTTCTTAAAGTGCGAGCGCGACCCGCTCGTGGGTGGCGAAGTCATTTGGTAAGTTGTAATCATCATCTAAAACAGGCAGTGAAATGTAATAGCAAATGCCAGAGTGCATTAGGAAGCAATGATGGAAACTGTCTCATGAAACGTGTCTTTCAGTTAGCTGCGATTAGTGTCCGGGTTGTGATCTAAAACGGATTCCGTACTGTGGGTCAGGATTGCAAAAGCTCGGGAGCCACTGCATTTACTCATTTAATCTCCACAACAGCCCTGTGAGGTAGGTGTTATTATCCCCATTTTGAAGGCTCCAAGAGGGCAAGCCCCTCGAAATAATCACGGCAGTCACCATCTCTGTACCAGCACTTTACACTGATTGACTCATTTACTCCTCACAACAACCTTATGGGCCCATTTTACAGATGAGGAAACGGAGGCACACAGACGGGAAGTCAGTTTTCCAAGGACACACGGTTGGTAGGTGATGGAGCAGAGGGGGGAGTCCTGCGCTCCTAACCACAAGCTCCTACTACTCCATTTGGAAAGTGTCTTCCGGGCTGAGAGTGGCAGAATCAAAGGTGTGGATGTAAGCCTTTAGAGGAAGAATTGGCTTCCAGATCCCAGAAATATAGATTAGTGGACCTTAGCAGCCCTTAATTTTCTGGGGCAGCTAAAAATCCCTTTGTGCAAAGCAAGGTCCTAAACCGACTCTCCCAACCTTTGGGACATAGAGATGCACTATAGAGGTGCTGCTGGGCTAGAGAGGCAGTGTGGAAGGAGAGCGTTTTGTTGAATCCCAGCTGTGCCATTTGCTCACTTTATGACCAAAGGGGGCTGGTCTTGCCTCTCTAAGCCTCAGTTTCCCCAGTTGTGAATGGGGTTGGTGCTCATGGCATCTTCTTTTTTTTTTTTCTTTAAGATTTTATTTATTTATTCATTTATCCCCCCCTTGCTGCTTGTGCTCGCTGGGTCAGCTAACCACGCCGTGCGGGCGGGCTTGCCTTCACCAGGAGGCCCCGGGAACCGAACCCGGGGCCTCCCATATGGTAAACGGGAGCCCTACTGATTGAGCCACAGCCGCTTCCCATCATGGCATCTTCTTTCTCAGGTTGCGATGAGATCACCCAGCGTCTGGCACATAGGGAGTCTTCAGTAAATGGGAGCTGTTGCCTTTTGCTTTCTGGTGTTCACTCTGGCTGGCCCCTCTACAGGAACACTCCCCTCCCCACTCTTCACCTGGCGAACTCTTGCTCATCCTACAGGTCTCAGCTCAGAAGTCCCTTCCTCTGGGAAGCCCTAACTGCACAGCACCCCTCTCCTCCCTGCTGAATCAAGCATCTTCTTTAGTTCCCCCATACCCGTGGCTATGACTCCAGCATCCAGGACAGAGAAAGTACTAGGAAAGTATTTGATGCATAAATAAAAATCAGCTTTGGGAAATGTTTTATTGAATGGAAGTCTAAGCCCTTTCCTCAGGCTTCCAAGGCTTGGCATAGTCTGTCCCTGTTGACCCCTAGCTCTGCTTGCCTCCCCCATCCCTATTGAAATGCCAGTGGCCTCATATGTTCCTCTCCGCTGCTCTACTCACAACTTTTCAAACTCGCCAAGATCTCTCTTACCCCTCCAGCCTCTGCACATGCTGTTCCCAATGCCTGGTACAACCATTCACACCATCTTTGTTGACCAACTTCTCTTCTGCTTCAGATATATATTTTTAAATATTTCTTTATTTAACCTCCCCTTGCTGCTTGTGCTTGCTGTGTCCATTTGCTGTGCGTTTTTCTGTCTGCTTGTCTCCCTTTGTTGCGTCAGCTCACCACGTCGTGCAGGCCATCAGCTCACCGCGCAGTGCGGGCCAGCTTGCCTTCACCTGGAGGCTCCGGGAATTGAACCCGGGGCCTCCCATATGGTAAGTGGGAGCCCAACCAGTTGAGCCACAGCCACTTCCCAGACATCATTTTAAATGTCACTTCCTCAGAGAAGCTTTCTTTGACTCTGCCCTTGGAATTATTCGTTTAATGTATGTGTGCCCCGATAGATTGGGAATTCTATGGTGGAAACACTCTGTGCTGTTGGTTTCCCCCATCCAGGAAGCCCTTCCAGTCTCCCTAAAGAGAACACACAGCGTCCCCCGGGTTCTCTCAGCCCAGCTCCACCCACTCTTGTTCCTCACGGTCTGGCTCTGTCTCCTCCAATGGACTGTGATCCCCAGGTGGGGAGGGCAAGTCCAAGATTTTCTCAGTCACTGCTGTGTCCCCAACATTGCCCAGCCCTGGCAGATGTGGATGGTTTGTTGAATAATTGGATAGCAAAGTGGTCATGCCCATCTCAAGCCCTCCTGCAAAGCCCTACTCCTCCTGCCCCAGATCCCTCCTCCTAGGAAGTGAACACCATTTCTTCACACTTCCTCCTCTACCCTTTGTGGAGCTGGGAGCCACCAGGAATTCTGCGGCACAGAGACAGACAGTCTAGGGAATGGGCTAGTCTAGAAGCCAAATGCATTGTGGCTGGAAGGACACTTGGCTAAGTTATTTGGGATGAAGATGAGACACCATTGTTCAAATAGCAACCTCTGGCAGAAACTGACAGATGTCTTTCATCATCTCTTCTCCCCTTCTTCCTTTAGTCACAGAACCCTACATTTTAGCTGGGCATATGGTTGCCCAGGATACAAACTACATTTCCAGCTTCTCTTGCAACTAAGTATGGCCGTGTGAGTAACTCCCAGTCAGCAGGATGAGAGCTACCTCTGGGCTGGGCCTTAAAGGGAAGGCGTCTCCACTCACCCTCCCCTTTCTCTGGGGCTGGTTGAAATGCCGGTGGGAGCCATCTTGGAGCATAGGAGCCTGGGCCCTGATGCCCATGAGCCTCCATATCAGCCCTGAACTGCTTATGCCAGACTATTATGAGAGCGGGAACTAAACTTTCATCTTGTCTAAGACTGCTATTGTGGGTCTTTGTTAGAACACCAGAATTTGAATCCCAAATAATAATAGAGTCTCTAAACTACCTTGTAAGGGGAAGGGGTCTGGTTAACCTCAGGGCTTTGTTTTTCTGGTTCAGGTATGAAAGTTTGAGTTCAGAGCTGAAGAGTTCATAAATATATATTTGAGGGGGGGCGGATATGGCTCAACTGGTTGGGCGTCCGTCTTCCATATGGAGGGACCTGGGTTCGATCCCCGGGACCTCCTGGTAAAAAAATATATATATATATATTTGAGGTTGAAGGCTTGCCATCAGAGAACATCCCCAAGTGACAAATATTTAATGACTATCTGTTGGAGGGTGTGGTAGATTGTATAAATCTGCTGCAACACTTTTGCAGCTCTTCTCATCACGAGGTGGTGTCTAGGGGGCGGATGTGGCTCAGATGGTTGGGCGTCCATCTCCCATATGGAGAGACCTGGGTTCAATCCCTGGGACCTCCCAGTAAAATAAAGAAAAATATAGAAGACACGCAGGCCGTCAGGCCCCACCAAGCCATGCAGCAAGATGATGACGTAACAAGAGACTGACACAAGGGACAGCCAAGATGAGACGCGCTGAAAAACCAGGAACTAAGGTGGCACAGGCAGTAGGATGCCTCTCTCCCACACCAGAGGTTCTCAGGATCGAATCCCGGTGAAGACAGGAGGAGAAGGATGAGAAGAGAGGGCAGGAAACAAACACAGAGAATTGCCCAGCAAATGGACATAAAACAGCAAAAATGGGGCGGGGTGTGTGTGTGTGTGTGTGTTTAAAATGGATAAAAGTAAATAAATAAATCTTTAAAAAAAAAAAAGAGGTGGTGTCTGTTTCCCTCCCATTGAATCTGGACAGGCCATGTGACTTGCTTCGGCCAATAAAATGTGGCAGAAGCAACAGTGTGCCAATACCGAGCCTGGGCCTCAAGACTTGCAGCTTCTACTCTTGCTCCACCATCAAGGTGAACAAGCCAGGCTAGCCTGCTGGAGGATGCTCTCCCCCATGGCCCTGGCCATCAGCCAGGTCACCAGCCATCACTCACAAGTGAGCCCAGCTCAAACAAGCTGAGGGGAGCAGGTGAGGCTCAAGAGGTTGAGTGCCTGCTCCCCACATGGGAGGTCCCGGGTTTGGTTCCCGGTGCCTTCTAGAAACAAACAAACAACAAGCAAATGAACGAAAAAGCCAACTCAGAGGAGCCGATGTGGCTCAGAGTGCTGGAGTCCCACATGCAAGGTCTCAATTTCATTCCCCAGATCCCGGACCTCAAAAAAATAAAAAATAAAAAGCTGAGAGCAGAATCACGAGCTAAATACAGTTGATTCTCATCATTCGCAGTAGTTAAGTTCTATAAAGTCACTGCGAACCCTGAATCAGCAAATACTGAACCATTGCTCCTAACGGAAATACGGGATGAGGGTTCTGTGAGCTTCTGGCACAACATTTTCATCAACCAAGCAAGACATAGCTTCTTCTTTTGTGTTTGCTTCTGTTTAAAGACATCTTGTTTAAAATATATTGTTGACTCATAAACATCGAACTCACAGCCCGCGGCACTGTAACTCACACTTGAACGAAGTTCATCTAACACTCGTGTTTTCTCCGTAAGGCCCGCCACGGCCTTCTTGCACTTAGGAACACTAGACAGCACTTCAGCACTATGCTTGGAGGCCATTTTAAACAGTGAAGTCACCAACAGGAGGCACGAAAATGCCAAAAGAAAAAAAAAATCAAACCCAAACGTGGAACTAAATATACTGCAGAAAGAATACTTATTTCTAGAATGAGAGTTGAAACAAGAAAGCAGGTTGTCACCTTGTTTCACCTCAGCTAGGAATGTGCACATCTGGCGATTCAAAATTTTCACTGCCCTGAGCATGTCTGCGAATGACCGTGAACGCGCCCGAAGAATCGATTTTGTGGTTACAGATAACTTTTAGTGAGTAGGGAAATTTGCAAGTTCAGCATCCGTGAATAATGAGGCTCGACTGTAAGTGGCTGTTGTTTTAAGCTTTGGGGTGGTTGGTTATGTAGCCGCAAATCACTGGCACATAACAGCGTCCTGTTTTGGGCCCTGCTGGGGTCTGGTGGCCTGAGAACTGGGGAGATCCCCTCCCACCGTGGGGCCCCACTCACTCCTGACGCGTAGCTGCTCCGTGGCACTCCTGCGTCCCCTGATGGTTTCCAGCACCACGGTGTAGCTGCCTGAGTCTTGAGCTGTCACGTTTTCGATGACCAGGCTGCCTTGGCTGCCCAGCAGCTCCCGGCCAGTGTGACCAGGCCCTGGGAGACCCTCAGGGGAGAAGATCATGGCTTCCGGCTGAGCTTCGTGTCCTCGGAACCAAGAAGTGGTGAGAATGCCATCGAGGCTTCCAGACACGATCAGGCGGGCACTGGTTCCTTTGGTCAAGGGGTCTGGCTGTGCAGAGACGGGCAGCTCCAAGGAGGCAGAGCAGGTGCAGGATATGAGCAGGGCGCCTTGAAGGAGGTGAGAAGGAAGCGGAGGGAGCACAGGGAGCACGTGAGGACAAAGGTGAGATGCTGACCCAGCAAGTAACCCTTCCCGAGCTGTTGAGCAGGAGTGTGGGGCAACAAGGGTTGCTGGCAACGATAGCAATGATTAAAATGCTAGTAGAAAGAAAAAGGAACCTTCTCCCAGCACTTGCTATGAGCCAGACAATGTTCTACATGCTAATGTATATGAATTCGTGTATTCCTTACATCGATCCCACAAAGCACATATTACTATCACGCAGATGTCATGGAGATTGGCACTTCACCCTTCTCTGCCCTGCTCTGTGCCCCAAAAGGCTGACTTCTCTGGGCTGCATTGTTGGGGATCCCTCGCCTTCTGCTTCTGGTTGGCTTTGGCCAGTGGGAGCACTGGTAGGAGAAGGAAGGGCAGGAAGGGAGTGAGAGTGAGCAATTAGTTCCACGGCGCCCACCCTGCCCATCACCACGGGTTGACTGTGTCCCTCTACTAAAGCTCACAGCTCTTTTGGGGAGGTGTTAGGGTTTGAATCATGTTGAGTCCTGTGGGTGTGAACCCGTTTGTACACAGGATCTTTGATCGTGGAAGATGTTATTAATTAAGGTGAGTCCAGATTAAAGGAGCGTGGACCTTAATCCAGTCTGACTGAAGTCCTTATAAGCAGAGGAATTTTGGACAGAGCAGGAGACAGATGGGGAGAGAGGCGGCTGTGTGACAGAGGCGGAGATGGAGCTACGGATGGCCGCTGAGCCAGCAGCAGAACGCTGCAGGCTTCAGAGGCAGCACCGCCCTGCCGACACCTTGATTTTGGATTTCTAGCCTCCCAAACTGTGAGACAACAGATAACTGTCACTTGGGCCCATCAATCTGTGGTATTTGTTACAGCAGCCCTGGCAGGCTAAGACAGGAGGCCCTCTCCATGCACTACTCTCTTTGGGTTTTGGGGTTAATGCCTCCTCTTATGGGTTCTAGCCCAGGGATGGTAACAGCTCCCTGCCGTTGCTAGACCCTGAACACTGTACAATCCCAGGTTGGTTTACCTGTACCCTGCCCACAGCTCTGCACATAGTCCTTCTGTCAAACTCTTCTCTTTTTTGTAGACCATCTTTTTTGCCAAGACCCTGACTGATGCTGTATTATACCCTTTTTACAGATGAGGAAATGGAGACTCAAGAGAATTTAAGTTATTTGTCTAGGATGTCATAGGTTGTAATTGGCCGAGCTGTGAGCCACATCCAGGCAGCTGAAATTCTCAGCCATTAACTTGTACCATCCAGCGTGCCCCTCTACTCCCCATTCCTAGCTTTGGTTTCTCTCACTTATTCTCATTAAGTTTCCATATTGTCTGGAGCTTGAATTTGAACCCTTGGATTTTGGCTCCAGATCCCATGCACTTACCCACTGTCTCACAGGAATGGTAACTTGTCATAAGAACACAAGCTCCAGCCATAAAAGACTGACAAATCTCACCACATAAAAATGAAAATAAATTTCTGCAAGGTGAAAAAACAAACCACGCACAAAGTCAAAAGAACAATGACAATACTGAGAAGAGATATTTGCAGCTGATATCACAAAGAGATAATTTCACTAATATATAAAGAGCTCCTAAAAATCAACAAGAAAGATATCAATAGCCCAATACAAAAATATGCACAAGGTATGAGTAGGAAGTTCATAGAAAAGAAAATTCAAATGTCTCTTGACATAGGCAAAAATGCCCAGTTCTGCTCATAGCAGAAATGCAAACTAAAGCAAATGGAGATAACATTTTCTACCTATCATATTGGCAGGGATCTAAAAGTGTGATGGCTCATTGTGTAGGTGAGGCTGAGGGTAGCAGGAACTCTCACACATTGCTGGTGCAACCCCTGCAGAGGGCAATCTGGCAAAATCTTTCAAAATTACAAATTCTGATATCTTTTGACCCTATAATTAAACTTCAAGTTACACCTGTACAGATACACATGCACAGTGTGAAATGACTGATGTACAAGGTTATTTATCACATCTGGTTTATAACAGCAAAAGACTGGAAATGCATAACTGTCAATAGGGAACTGATTAAATAAATTATGGCTCATTCACACCATGGAATAATACATAGCGACACAAAAAATAAGGAGTGGAGAGTCGATGTGGCTCAAGTGGTTGAGCACAGGGGAGGTCCCAGGTTCAGTTCCCAGTGCCCCCTAAAAATAAAAAAACAAGTAAACAAATGAAAAAAACAACTCAGGAGCCCATGTGGCTCAGTGGTTGAGCACCGGCTTCCCAATTATGAGGTCCTGGGTTCAGTCCCCGGTCCCTGGTACCTCAAAGAAAAAAAGTGATTATCTATTTGTTTGTCTCCAGGGGGTTGGGGGGGGTAGGGTGGTGAGAGGTAGGATCAAGGGGAACTGGGTGGGTGGGGTAGGAGGGAGACTTTAGTGGAGGCCTTTATATATATCTTTGAGATTTGAACCATAAGGATGTATAACTCATTGAAAAATAAAGTAAAATTTGAATTAAACAAATAAGAGCCTATACATTAGGTTCTTCTGATTGTCTCTCTCACACATGCTTGCGTGCAGACACACAAATTCACACATTCGCAGGCTCCAGAATTAGATACTGCCCACGTGCAAGTCCCACCACATACTAGCACTTGTGCCTCTCGGAAAGGTACTTAACCTCTGTGGGCCCCAGTTTCCTTATCTATAAAAGGTGAATAATAATGTATCTCCTTCGTATGACTTTGTGAGGATTCAAGGATCTAGCTTAATTGATCTAAACAACAGTAATTTTCAGCCAGGACGATTTTGTCCCACTGGGGCTATTTTGTCCCTTAGGGGACATTTGGCAATGTCTGGGGACATTTTTGATCATCACGAGACGGGGACGGGGTGGTGTTGCTGCTGGCATCTAGTGACTCTGCTGCTCAATGTCCTAATGCACAAGATGATCCCTCACATCAAAGAATGATCTGGCCCCAAACGTCAGTAGTGCTGAAGTTGAGAAACTCGGATCCGTGCTGGTAGCAGGCTAACCACAGTTATTAGCATGCTGATCGCTGGGCAATGCTCGACGTGATGATTGTCGTGGTTATTGTTATCACTGCACGGACTGGGTGTGCTGCAAACATGCCTTTTAAAGATCTCTTGAAAAAGAATCCTGGCTCCACTTACAGACTGCGAGGCCTCCCGACCTGGGTCCATAACCCTGACTCTGTGCTGCGAGCCTCAGTATCCCCATTCATCAGGGAGGGAGATTGATAGTACCATTTTACATAAATGCAGGAGAGTCTACGAGATCATGAATTTTCAGGGCTGAGGATGGCCGAAATGAATATTAGCAGCCCCAGCCTTTCTCAAATGGAAATCATCTGCCTCCCTAGCCCAGACCTGTTTCTTACTCTCATTCCTGATTTCTTCCAATGAGGAGCCCCCCCCACCCCTTCCCTGCTCTCAGGCATCTTAAACTCCGCCCCCCCCTCACTAGCTGCAGATGGCTAGGACCTTACCCCTCCCATACACTTGTGCATCGCCTCTGGAACATTCCTGCCTCCACTTTCCTGCACAGTGGCTTTAACTGAGCCTTTATTGAGACTTAACTATATCTATATTTTACAGCTTTATTGAGATATAATTCATGTGTCATACAATTCACCCACTTAAAGTACACACTTCAGTGGTTTTTTAGTATATTCACAGAGATTTTAAAATATTTTCATCACCCCAACAAAAACCTTACCCCTTAGCTGTCAGCCTCCAATCCCTCCATCTCCCCCAGCCCTGACAACCACTAATCTACTGCCCATCTCTCTAGATTTGCCTATTCTGGACAGTTCATAGAAATGGAAATATACAATGCATGGTCCTGACTTCTTTCACTTAGCATCATGTTTTCAAGGTTCATCCATATTGTAGCATGAATCAGTACTTCATTCCTTTTTATTGTTGCATAATATTCCATCGGATGGATGTGCCACATTTTATTTATCCATCAATTGAAGGAAAAAATATTTTCAAAATATCATAATAATACATGTTTAGAGCAGAAAATTTAGACACCTAGAGATAAATATTACCTTTTTAGAGATTTTCTTTTTCAAGTTTTGTTGCTTCTTATTGTTTTTATTTCTTTTAAACAAAAACACCCTCCCCCCAAAAATGGCAATATATTCAGCAAGTCTTAAAAAATATTACCAAAGCATTTTATACTCCTCATTATAGAATAATTTGGAAAGTAAACTAAGAAAGAGTAAAAAAAAAAAAAAAAATCCCTCCTTCTAACACTCAAAGCTAATTTTTTTGAGGAGCATTTTTCCTCTGAGGATTTTTTTCTATGACTTTAAATTTATGTTTTCATAGCACAAGTGCTTCTCCTTTAAAAAATAATTAGAACCTGATGAAGCCAAACCTGCCTTCGAATTCCATCTTGGGGCTTCCCAACACTCCACCGGCACATGCTGTTGGCGAGATTGAATTTTGTGTTTGCAGAGTTGAAATTATATCACGAGTACTCTTTTTTTTTTTTTTTTTTTGCATCCTGCTTTTTTCCCCCATCTGAACACTGTGACATAAACATTTCTCCCCGGTCATTGCAAACACTTTAAATCAGCCACTTTGTAAAAGCTGGCTGCTATTTTACGGAGTGGCACTGCCAATCCTTTGCTTCATCAGCGAGCACTTCTCGGTTGCCTGCTGTGTGAACCTGATGCTGTCTTTTATTTATTAATTGTATGCACATGGAAGTAGGGTGTTTAATTGAGAGCTTTAAACTATGGCTCAGGTACAAGGCTCCTGAGGGACGGAAGTCGCTCCTTAGATTGGCAGGGGCATCAGGGACGGGTCTGGCTGTGTTGCCCAGGCCTGAGGGCCGTGCCTCTTGGCAGGCGCCATCCCACCACTGGGCAGCGCCGAGTTTTGACCCGCGCCTTTCCGACCTGCGCCGCTCCGCCCCTCCTTAGGCAACCTGGTGGTCCCCGCTCCCCCTGCAGCCCAGAGCTCCCGGGCTCCCGCGGTCCTTCACGTGGTCCCGAGCAGCCGGGGCCACAGGCGCGCGCCACCGCGCAGGCTCGCCGTGATTCAACCTCTGCTACGGGGCGTTTGGGGATTTAAGAAAAATACTGTCCTAAATAACCATGGCCCTGTAAAATAACAGGATCATCTCGATGATTCTAGCTGTGAGATTCCATCCTTCATCTGGCATGCTTAAAACTATATTTTAATATATATTTGTATTATATTTATATATATAAATATAATTATATATCTATATGTGAAACAGAATGTTAAATGTGACTTCTCCCATTGTCTCAAAATCTCCACAGAGGTGACTCAGTGCAAAACAATGGATGCCAAGATCCCGGCATCCCCAGTGGTGGTGTAGATGAAAGGAGTCACCCGTCATGGGCTCTGCCAGCACTGACCACTCTACCCCTTCCAGACCCTGGGGACATGGAGAGGGCGACCGGATACATAGTGAGGCTTCCTTGGAGAGAGCTGAGAATGTGGTGTCTGCCCCAGTGGGTGAGGGGCTGGGGCTTCCCTTTCACCTCCGCCAGGTGAAGGCGGCCCCAAAGGAACCTCTTGGAAGAGGGAACTCACACCTATAAAAGTACAGGCGAGGGGTGAGGTGGATGAGACCTGTGGGGCAAAGGAAATAGAGGGCCGGGGATGACCTGCCCCTCCAGAGTTTGGTAGGGCAGAGATGTCTGTGTGTTTCCCACAAGACAGAGGCGGATGCCTCAGAAGGGAGCTGGCCGGAGGCTGTCCTGGCCAAGACCCTCACTGGGAGGCTTGCTGCCTGGTGAGCTGGGGAGATGGCAGTGAGCCTCCAGCAGGCCCATTTCATGGGAACCTTGGGGGCATGCAATCCAGTGATGACGGGTCCCCAAAGAAATCCTAAAACCCAGCCTCTTGGAAAAGTCCATCCACGGCTCCTTTGCCACACAAAAGGCCTTGTCTTTGGATTTCAGCTACAGCAGCCTAGCAGCTGCTTTCCTGTTCCCTTTCTTCTCCTTGCTCCTCTCTGCCCACTACCCTGAAGTGCCACAGGCAACCACAGGGGGTGGGGAGAAAGGATACAAAGAGAGAAAAAGGGAATGGGCCCACCGGTTCTCCTTCCTCACTGCAGTCTGTTACAGGCCTGAGCTGGGGTTGGGGAGAGGCTTTAAATTGCTTGGAGTTTGGGATTTTGGTATTATACAGGACTGAAATTTTTAAGACCTGGAAAAACAGGCAATTCGTTTACTGTCTGAGAGGCAGATGTGTATGGTTTCTGGAAAGTGTGATCCTGGTAGCCAGACCATCTGGGTTCAAATCCTCCTCTGCCACTTCCAAGCTGTGTGACCTGGGGAAGGTACTTAACCTCTCTGAAACTGTTTCCTTCTCTGTGAAATAGGGACCATCCCTGCCTCAAAGGTTTGTGTTAAGAATTAAATGTTAGTACATGTAAAGCACTTAGAACAGCCTGGCATGGAGAAGTGCTCAGTCATGATGGTCTATTAGTATTATTATAAATTATGCTGATGGTGTGGATGACTGGCATGAGCAGGGTGCTCCCGTGGAAGGGAGCTGGGTTGGGGGTCCATATTCTGATTCTGTCCCTTGCCAGCTGTGGGACCTTGGCGGGTGACCCTGTCCCCTCTCTGAGCCTCACTTTCCGTTTGTAAAAGGGACAACAGCACTGCCTCCTGGCGCTTTCAAGAGCTCTCCTGCATTGGGCGCCTGGGCTACGTGGCCTCTGAACTGACTGGACTCGGGTCTCTGAGCGGGGGTCTTTGGGACAGAGACTCTTCCCGGGAGTGTCTCCTCCTTCTCCAGCCCCAGGTGAGGCCCCCTGTCTCTCACGCACCTGTTAGAAGCAGCCCCTTCCAGGCAGGGCTGGAGCCGGCGCCGGCCTCGGGACGACGCTTCATGCTGTGCTCTGTCCAGGGCGGTGGAAGGGAACCCTCCTGGTCACCGGGGCTTTCATGGCCCGGGGCAGTCATCGGCGCTGCCCCAGCCCCGCCCTGTGCCCTGGTCACACCCCCGCCCTGGCCCCCGCCCGGGCCCCCGCAGTTGTCACCTCCAGGCCTGCGCCCTTGTCTGGCACTGGGGTCCTGGTGGTGGTGAGTGGGGGGCAAGATGGGGCAGGGTTCCTGGAAAGGGGCTTAGCCACCCCCCTCTTTCCACCCCTCGGGCTGGGAGAATGAAGAAGATGGAGCTGGGGCAGAATTGCCCGGCCCCTGCTGGCGGAAATCAGAGGGGAGGAACGGCCAAAGGTCATCAGGTGGGGTAGGAGGGGGCCTCCTGCTGGCTCTGCGACCATCAGCTCTGAGCCTCGGTTTTTCTCTGCTGTCAAATGGGGAAATTAATAATAGTGCTTGCCCCAGGATCAGATAGGACCATGGGACACGAGGAGCCCAGCCCAGGGCTGGCATGGAGCAGGTGCTCAATGATTGGTGGGGGCTATTAAAATAACGCTAATTATGATTATCGGTGCCCAGGAGCGCCTACAGGCGTGCTCAGAACCTCTTGTTCCGCCTTGTTCATACTCTACCCTGCACTTTAGATTCTGGAGGAATAAACCTGCAAAGCTCCTTTCTCTCTTCTGAACTTCTAGGCCCCTTATGGCTTTCTCAAATTAATAACTGTATTACTCCAACTAAAAGCTGGTATTTGTGGGACACCTACTGGATTGACAGGCATAGTAAAACGATTTCTTATTTTTAAAATTAGAAACTTAAAATTGTTTTTAAGGCAATTTTAAATTTCTTTTTAAAATTGTTGCCCAATTTCATCCTTCTAGCTACCTTGAGGGGTAGGTACGATCATTCGCATTTTCTAGTGGCCCAGAGAGGCTAAATAATTGGCCTAAAACCACACAACTATTCACAGTGGCTTTCTGTCTTGGAGGGAGCCAAGCAGGCGCCCAGCTCAGGGCCTTTGCACTTGCTATTCCCGCTCCAGCGCCTTACGTAAATCATCTTATGGCTGACTGCTTTGCATTATTCTGGTCTCAACTCAAATGTCACTTCCTCATTAGGCAGACCCCCAGCTCCTCTCTAGCAAGCCACTCTGTTTTATTTTCTGTGAAATATTCTTTACTATCTTAAATTATTTATTTATTGGTTCACTTGTTTATTATGGCTCTTCCCCTCCTCTACCCTCCCTTACCCCTCCCCAACTAGAATGTCAGATCAGTAGGGCAGGGATTTTTGTCTGCTTCTCAGCTGTGTCCCTGGTGATTAGAGCCATGCCTGGCACATCACAGGTGCTCAATAAATGTTTTTTTAAATGAATGAGTGAATGTGTGAGTGAGTCAGTGAAATGGAAACTTTGGATTTGAATTCGGATCTGTCTGACTCAGAAGTTCATGTTTTTGCCTCCAGAGACATCAAGATTCCACGCAGGGGCAAAGTTTCGACCACATATCTCTAAAAATAGTCATTATTAGGTGACATGATAACTTCTTTATTAGCATCAGCCAAACTGCCTCTTTTATGACTCCTCCGAGGGCCTCTGTTGGGATGATTAGCCAGGCCAGGCCATCGTGGCCTGTGATAAGCAAATATTTGCAATGTGACTTAATAACCACCGTCTGGATCCTGCTCTGTGGTTTCTGCATGCTCAGCGTTCACTCTGTTTTTCTCCAGGTAACAGCACCTGGAATTTCCTTTGCGAAACCAGCCTCCTTTTGGCTCCCCGTGGCCTTCCCTTGATTAAATTTTGATCTCTGGGCCTGGTCCCACTTCATTTCCTCTTTCTACTCCACTCACAAATTCATCTCCATCCCAAGTCGATCTCATTTTTTCAGGCCCTCACCTTCTCTTTCCATGTGTGTGTGTGTTTTGAGTGAGTTGGGTAAAGAGGTATGTGGGGGTGAGGGTGGGGTGGTAAAACATCATTTTATTAACATGGTACAAATAGCCAGGACAGGGAGTCTTTGAACAAGGCTGGATTGGAAAAAAACAGCTTGAAAGCCTGAAGGGCTGAGCAATATGTTCTCCTCCTACCCAACCTATGTTTGGGTGGGGAAGCCTTGTCTCACACTTGATGTCTCCAGGGGAAGGACTCCCTGGTGGTTGGTCATTCTCAATCAGATGCATCTCCTTCCCCTTCCAGGGGGTTTGGAAATATCTGCCTACACTTTGGTTGTCCCAGAGCCTGTAGATGGGAACATTCTTGACATTTATTGGGCAGGGTCTGGGAATGCTAAATATTCTGCAACAAGTGGGAGTGTTCATACAACAAAGATTGTCTCCCACCGAAAATGCTGACAGTGCCCCAGTTAGAAACCAGAGGTAGAATAAGGCTCCTGGCTTTTGTCCCCACCTCCCTGTTACGGGATTGATGACTTTGGGAGAAGAAACTGAGCTTGCTTAGCTCAGAGGCTCTTTCTCTCCTGTGTTTGGATCTGCCCCCTCCTGTCATGTGATAAAGGGTCTGTCCCTGAAGGGGAGGCCTTACAGCTAGTGGGGGTAAATATATGTGACACAGAAGCTACTGCTGTGACTACCCCCACAACCCAAAATCTATCAGCTTTTTTTTTTTTTTTTCCATATTAGGAAGTTTTAGGGGGAGAGGATGTGGCTCAAGCGGTTGAGCTCCTGCCTCTCACATGGGAGATTCTGGATTTAGTTCCCAATGTCTCCTGAAAAGTAAAAAACAAAAGTGAACAAACAACAACAACAACAACAACAACAACAAAAAACAGTTCAGAGAAGCCTATGTGGCCCGTTGATTAAGCGCCAGCTTCCCACATATGAGATCCTGGGTTTAATCCCCAGCCCCCGGTACCTTAAAAAAAAAAGTTTTAGCTGGGCACATGGCTGCCTGGAATAAAGACTATAGTTCCCAATGGCTAATTAGATGTGAGCAGAAGAGAGGTAACATTGCAGATCACCCACTTAGATGCCACAGGCTTCTGAGAATATCATGGTAGTTCCTTACAATACCTGCACTTCCTGATTTCCTGTGTCTTCTCCTGACTTTCACTTCCTAAACCTTCCAACCATTTTGTAAGGCTCTAATTCCTTCCAAGTCACTTCCTGCTTGAAATACCTAGAAAGTTTTCTTTTTTCCTCCCCAAATCAATTTTTTCTTGTTCCTGTGTATCATCCTCTGGTGAACAAACCACCCAATGTCCCTTCTCCTCTTCCTTAACTAACAGAGCCCCAATATTCTGGGTCATGCCCTTAAAGAAGGAAATCTCCCTCTCTTGTTTCCCCTCCCCTCAGGCTGGAGTGGGGACATGGAGGGGAAGCACCTTGGGGATGGTGGAGAACAAGAGGGAAGAGCCTGGGTCCCTGATGCCTTCATAGAGTAGAGCTGCCATACCAGGTGGGACTGTCACAGGAGAGAAAAAAAACATTTCTAAGTAATGTAAGCCATTGTTATTTTGAATCTGTCACAGGCAGCCAAATTCATATCCTAAGTTAAATTGTTGTTTTGGGAACAGAGAGAGAGGTGGTGATGGCAGATCCATCGGGCCACAGAGCTAAGCCATGGTTCCTGGTATTGCTTATTGTTTAGGTAATCAAGCCAACATGCTTGTCTATGTCTCTCTTACTCCTGCATCTCTCAGTTGGTTCTGCCTTCTGGTCAGGAAGAAGGGTATTATTCATTGGGATTCTACATCTCCATCCAGTTGCTGGTAGAAAAGCAGGTGTGAAGAATCCAGAGGTTACCTGGACCATTTTCTGCAAAGCTGGCCCAAGGGAAGTGAGTGTCCCTGTGGAAGTAAGGAGCTGAAGAGAAGATGCCCCAAGAGTTTCAGATCATGGATTGGCTTCTTCAGCATCTGTCTTAGTTTGCCAGGATGCTATGACTAATACCACACAATGGGTTGGCTTAAATAACAGGAATTTATTGGCTCACAGTTTTGAGGCTAGAAGTTCAAAACCAAGATGTGGGCAAGGCTTGCTGCGATGGTTAAGTTCATGTGTCAGTTTGGCCAGTTTATGGTGTCCAGGTGTTTGGCCAAGCCTGATTGTTGCTGTGAGGATATTTTATGTACTTAAATCATTAGTAAGTTGATTGCATCTATGGCTGATGACATCTACAATCAACTGAGGAGATTGCCTTCAACAATGAGAGACATCTCATCCCATCAACTGAAGGCCATAAAAGGAGAAGTGATGATTTCAGAAGTCAAAAGAGAGAATTTCCATCTCTATGTCAGCCAGCCAACTTCTCCTGGGGAATTCATCAAAAACCTTCATCAGAGTTCTTAGCTTGAGGCCTGTTCTACAGAATTTGGACTTACCCATCCCCATGTGAGACATGTGAGACAACTCTTTTAAAAATCTCATAATATTTACAGATATCTCCTGTTGGGTATATTTCTCTAGAGAACCCTGACATTACAGCTTTGGTGCCACTAGTGGGGTGCTGCTATTGCAAATATAAAAAACGTGGAAATGACTTTAGAGTTAGATAATGGGTAGAGGCTGGAAAGAATTATGAGGCATTTGTTAGAAAAGGCCTAGACTGCTTTGAAGAGACTGTGGTAGAAATATGGATACTGAAGTTACTTCTGATGAGGGCTTAGACAGAAATGATGAACCGGTCAGTGCAAACTGGAGGAAAGGTGACTCCTGTTTTAAAGTGGCAGAGAAATTGTCAAAATTGTGTTTTGATGCTGGATGGAAGGCAGAATTTGAAAGTGATGAGCTTGGATATTTAGCTGAGGTGATTTCCAAACTAAATGTGGAAAGTGAGGCCTGGCTTCTCCTTGCAGCTTATAGTAAAATGTGAGAGGAAAGGGATAAGCTGAGAACTGAACTCCTGGGTGCAAATTACCAAAAACTGATGGTTTGGATTATTCTGAGCTTCTGGAAAATGAATCCCCAGAGAATAGTGCCCCATGTGAAGACTTAACTGAACATGGAACAAGCCAGCCATTTCAGTGCAAGTCAGGATTGGAAATGCAGTTATCTAGGAAGGATCTGTGGAAGGTCTTCCTAGCTGATGGTTGGGATTCCCTATGTGCCACATGCAAATCTGACAAGGTTTTGTGTGTGTGTGTGTGTGTGTGTGATCTGTATGAAAGGAACTACTGCCAACATGGACTAAAAGGGACAGAAAAGGGACAGATTGAAGGAAAAAATCACATCGAAGGCAGGACCATGGAAGCTGAGGTCTGGACCAAAGTCATCTTCTCAGGCCAAGACAGCAGACCCACCCATGTGTGTGGAAATGGTGAGTGTGCCCTGGCACTTGGAGAGGGTGGGCCTTCCACCCTATTGTTCAGAAAGAGCATTACCACCCCAGTTTTATCAGATGCCTGGGCAATTGTGGAAAGTCTAGCCACTACCCTGATGCTTGACAAGGATGGAGCCTTCACCCTAGTGTTTGGGGAAGAGTAGCACCACAGTATTTAGGGAGAGCCTGGCCACTGTGCAAGCACTTGGAAGCAGTGGGGTTGCTGCTTCATCAGTCCTGGAAGACAAAACATTGTTCTCTAGATGACTCTCAGACCTTGAAATGGAGTATGCCCTGAAGGGTTTAGAATTGTTTGGGACCCATGACCCCTGTGTTCCTTCCAATTTCTCCCTATGGGAATGGAAATATTTATCTTATGCCTGTCCCTCCTTTGTATATTGGAAGCAGATAACTTGTTCTCTATGCTTCACAGGTTCACAGATGGAGGGGAATTGTGCCCCAGGACAGACCACGTCTGTAACAGATTTTGATAAGACTTTGTACTTAGTATTGTTACTGAAATGACTTAAGGCTTTTGGGATATCGAGATGGAATGAATGTATTTTGCAGGGAGAAAGAACATGTCTTTTTGTGGTCCAGAGGGTGGAGTGTGGTGGTTTAAAGCTGTATGGACCCCACAAAAACATGTTCTTAAATTTAATCTATTCCTGTGGTGTGGACCCATTATAAGTAGGCTGTTTAATGAGGCTGTTTCAGTTAAGGTGTAACTCCCTCATTCAGGTTTGGTTTTAATCCTCTTATTGGATTTCTTTATAAATGAAATGAATACTGAGAGAGGGAGAGAAAAGCTGTGGAAGCAAGAAGCTGAAATCAATGAAACCCGGAAAAGAAGGGAGAGACCAGAAGATAATGCCATGTGCCTTGCCATGTGACAGAGGAGCCAGGGATCGTCAGCAGCCAGTCTTTGGGAAGAAAACATCACCTTGATGTGCCTTGATTTGAACATTTTCCTAGACTCTAACCAAAAGCAAATAAATTCCCATTGCTTAAGCCAAACTATTTCATGGTATTGCTTTAAGCAGCCTAGGAAACGAAAACACTTGCTTTTTCCCAGAGTCTGGTGGTCTGATGGAGTCAGCTTTCTTCTCCATCAGTGGGCACCCCATGTACCCTACTATTTTTCCCTGGAATGGACCTGTCTCCTTCGGCTTCTCAGAAGTTGAATTAATCCAATCCTAAATCAAATTGGACACACAAGAATGTCACAGCACCAGACCCATTCCTGAAACATTTAGAAAGCACAATTGTAATAGTATTTCCTGAGTGAAAGCAGTTTTCTCACCTTGCTGTTTCAGCCACAGCCCATACAGCAACAGGAAGGAAAGCATTAATTTAAATGAGACAAGATGAGCACACTCTTTGTTCAAATCAAGCTAACAGAATCATGGGCGTCATTTTTAGCTCCATATGCTAAAATCACTAGAAGAAAATGTAGGGAAACATCTTCAAGACTTTGTAGTAGGTGGTGGTTTCTTGGACCTTACACCCAAAGCACATGCAACAAAAGAAAAAATAGATAAATGGGACCTCCTAAAAATTAAACACTTTTTTGCATCTCACAGGACCTTGTCAAAAGGGTGAAAAGGCAGCCAACTCAATGGGAAAAAAAAAATTGGAAATCACATATCTGATAAGGGTTTAATATCCAGGATATATAAAGAGATGCTACAACTCAATAATAAACAGATAACTTTTTAATTTAATTTTATTTATTTTATTTTATTTTTATTTTTATTTTTTTTTACTGGGAGGTCCCGGGGATCGAACCTGGGTCCCTCCATATGGGAGACGGACGCCCAACCAGTTGAGCCACATCCGACCCCAATAAACAGATAACTGACCCAATTAAAAAATGGGCAAAAGACTTGAATAGACATTTGTCCAAAGAAGAAATACAAATGGCAAAAAAACACATGAAGAAATGCTCAACATCACTAATGATTAGGGAAATACAAATCAAAACTACAATAAGATATCATTTCACACCTATCAGAATGGCCACTATTAAAAAGACAGAGAACTACAAGTGTTGGAGAGGATGTGGAGAGAGAGGAACACTTATTCACTGTTGGTGGGAATGCAGAATGGTACAGCCACTGTGTAGGACTGTTTGGCAGTTCCTAAAGAATTTGAATACAGACTTGCCACATGACCCTGCAATACCACTACTGGGTACATACCCAGAAGAACTGAGAGCAGGGCCATGAACAGACATCTGCACACCGATGTTCATAGTGACATTATTCACAATTGCCAAAAGTTGGAAACTGGATAAACATACTGTGGTATATTCACACGATGGAATATTATGCAGCTGTTAGAAGAAATGAAGTTGTAAAGCATATGACATGGATGAACCTGGAGGACATTGTAAGCCAGACACAAAAGGACAAATACTGTATGTTTGCGTTACTATGAACCAAATATACTGTGTAACATATTATATGATTTAAAAAATCTATATGTATCCAGTACACTTAGTTAAGAAATGTATATTTTTATTCCAAAAAAAAAAAAAAAAAATACATCGACAAGGAGAGTTTCACCAGGTACAGAACATCTGCTTTTCTTCAGCCGCAGAAGGGGGCACATTTTCTCATTCTTCTGTTGCTGAGATTTTTGTTACTCACAGAACAGGCTAGAGTTTCAAAGCAAAGTGTTGTAATCCCATGTTTCAGCACAGACAGAAGAAAAAATCAACCCTGAGAAGGTCAAAACTTTACAACATGAAAAAGGAAATGGAAATAATAGGATTACTCATAAACAGAACAGGAGGCATACGATGTTTTGCATCTAGTAAGATAAAAAGTAGGAGAGAAAATGAAATTTGGGCTGTGCCAGGATGACTGTGAGTCCCGGCTAGATTTTGGAACTCAACTCACTGTCACCTTAAACTATCCCATCTGGGGGTTAATGGTGACATTCAGCTCTTCTGAATCTTGGGAAAACCCACATCTGCACATTGCCTCTCCTCTCAGAAGGTAACATTTGAAAGACACTTCTCTTCAAAACTGTTTAATGGACATTCTCCGTTGTTGCCTGTTTCTCTGCTCCTCGCCCCATCTCGTGTTTAATTGAGCCTGCGTTCTTTCTAGATTAGAGAACCAGCAGTTCTTGCTGAAAAAAAACAAAACAAAACAAAAAACATAATCCAACTCAAAATGACTGAAAACTCGGACATGTATGCGGCAGGGATCTCAGTGGCTCAGTGAGATCATCGGAACCCCAAGTTCTGCATCTCCCTTCTCCAGCCTCAGCAGGTTGTCCTCCCAGGCTGGCTTCCTTTCACAGTCCAGGACAGCTGCCACATTTGCCACATTTCCTGACGCGCCAACCAGCAGCAACAAACATGCAGAGAAGACGAACTCGTCTTCCCGGTTCTCAAGCGCTAATACAATCTTTCCCATGAGCCCCAGCGGACTTCCCCTCACTTGGCATTGGCCAGAACCAGGTCACATGACCATGCCTGGAAATGGGAGCGTCACGATTGGCTCAGGCTTTGACCAATCAGAGTTCGCCCCTTGCTCACGCTCCAATCTGGGAAACCAGCGCCGAGTGCGGAAGGATGGAGGTTTACTGTCCTGAGGCTCCAACAGCAAGAAAGACTGGGAGGCCTGGGTGCGTGGGGAGAGTCCCAGCCGCCTCGGCCAAGCTCCCGCTCCTCCTGCATCTGAGGCGGCACCCAGCACTCCAAGGGCAGTTCCCAGCCCACCTTCCTCCCTTCTCCAGCCCCAGGTTCTCCTCTGCCTTTCCTCACCCTTGAAAGCAGCCCTGCAGAGAGGTCCAGGGGTGTGGAGCACCAGAGGCCTCCTGCCAGCAGCCGTGTGAACGCGCCATCTTGGAAGCAGATCTGTTTGCCCAGTCAGTGAACTGCAGCTTCAGTGAACTGCAGCTCCAGAGTTCATCTGCAAACTCATGAGAGACTCTGAGCCAGAATTACCTGGTTAAGCCACTCCCAGATTCCTGACACACACAAATCATGAGAGGTAATGACTTTTTTTTTAAGTCCCTAGGTTTTGGAGTAATTTGTTATGCAGCAAGAGATAACTAATACACTCACTCACAGGATGCCAGTGAGGAAGGTCTCATAAGCACATGCTACCTATTACCATTTAGTTTTGACTGCAGTTTATCAAACTTTCTTTTTTCAACTTTTAAAACTCAATCTCTTTTACATGTATCCTAAGGCCAAACTGAGTCACACACCAATCCTTGGGAAGTGGGCGTCATTACAGTCTGAAGCAGCACCATCCAATGGGAATACAGTGTAAGCTACATGTGTATTTAAAAATGTTCTGGTAGTTACATTAAAAAATAATAATTAAAAAAAACAGGTGAAAATAATTTTAATAATATATTTTATTTAACCCAATATATCCTATTATTTCAATAGGTAATCAGTATAAAAAACTATCAATGTTTTACAATCTTTTTTTTTTTTTTGCAATAAGCCTTCCATATCCAGTGTGTGTTTTACACTCAGCACATCTCAAAGCAGACCACTCACATTTAAAGTGTTCAGTAGCCACATGTGGCTAGTGGTCAGTGTAGTGGAGAGCTCTGGCCTCTTACATGTACAGTGAAAAAAAATCAGAGAGGTTTGGAGGCTGGCTCAAAGGCACACAGCAGGGCCCAGCTTTGCCTTCTCCTTAAGCCCTGGTTTTCAGTGGGGGTGAGGCCCAACCCACAACACACTGTAAGCCAATGACTCTGTTTCTAGGGTATAGGAGAATTGCCTGGGGAACTTGTTAAAATGAGAGTCCCACCCCAGACCTACAGCATCAGAACCTCTGGGGGAAGGACCCAGGATCTGCATTAACAAGCTCTCTGTGATACAGATGTACGTCTGTCAGGCACATCTGGAGATCCATTGCTCAGAGACAAATGGTAATCAATTAGGGAGCTTTTCAGAATTCCGGTGTCCAGGCTGCACTCCACCAGTCAAATCAGAATCTATGAAGGTGGAGTCAGGGTATATTTTTAAAATCCATATTACCGAGGTGTAATTTACATACATGAAATTATACATTTTAAATGTACATTTCAATGTATTTTGAGCCTTGTAACCGCCACTAGAATCAAATATAGGGCATTTTCATTACCCCAAAAGATTCCTTTGTGCCTTTTTTGCAATTAAAACCCCCATGCCCATCAACCACTGATCTGCTTTCTTTTTTCAAAGATTATATTTGTCTTAGCGTTTATTATCTGTGGAATCACATTGAATGTACTCTTTCTTTTTTAAACAAATCAGTTTTATTGATACATATATATATATTTTACATTTCTCAATTAAATGTAATGGATACATATAAATTTTTTAATCAAACAATATATTACACAATATATTTGGTTCATAGTAACGCATTCATACAGTATTTGTCCTTTTGTGTCTGGCTTGCTTCACTCAACATAATGTCCTCCAGGTTCATCCATGTTGCCATATGCTTTACAACTTCATTTCTTCTTACAGCTGCATAATATTCCATCGTGTGAATAGACCACAGTTTGTTTATCCATTCATCTGTTGTTGGACACCTGGGTTGTTTCCAACTTTTGGCAATGGTGAATAATGTGGCTATGAACATCGGTGTGCAGATGTCTGTTCGTGTCACTGCTCTCAGTTCTTCTGGGTATATACCAAGTAGTGGTATTGCAGGGTCATGTGGCAAGTCTATATTCAACTTCTTTAGGAACTGCCAAACAGTCCTCCATAGTGGTTGTACCATCCTGCATTCCCACCAACAGTGAAGAAGTGTTCCCAACTCTCCACATCCTCTCCAACACTTGTAGTTCTCTGTCTTTTTCATAGTGGCCATTCTGATAGGTGTGAAATGATATCTCATTGTAGTTTTGATTTGCATTTCCCTAATCATGAGTGCTGTTGAGCATTTCTTCATGTGTTTTTTTGCCATTTGTATTTCTTCTTTGGAGAAATGTCTATTCAAGTCTTTGGCCCATTTTTTAATTGGGTCATTTGTCTTTTTATTGTTGAGTTGTAACATCTCTTTATATATCCTGGATGTTAAACCCTTATCGGATATGTGATTTCCAAATATTTTTTCCCATTGAGTCGGCTGCCTTTTCACCCTTTTGAGAAAGTCCTTTGAGGTGCGAAAGTGTTTAATTTTGAGGAGGTCCCATTTATCTACTTTTTCTTTTGTTGCACATGCTTTGGGTGTAAGGTCCAAGAAACCACCAGCTACTACAAGGTCTTGAAGATGTTTCCCTACATTTTCTTCTAGTAGTTTTATGGTCCTGGCTTTTATATTTAGATCTTTGATCCATTTTGAGTTGATTCTTGTATAGGGGTTGAGATAGGGGTCTTCTTTCATTCTTTTGGGTATAGATATCCAGTTCTCCCAAAACTATTTGTTGAAGAGACTGTTTTTTCCCATTAGCGTGGGCTTGGTAGATTTGTCAAAAACCAGTTGACTGTATAGGTGAGGGTATATTTCTGGATTCTCAATTCTATTCCACTGATCACTATGTTTGATACATATTAATAAAGCATACAATCTGTCCAAAGTGTACAATCAATGGTATTTGATATACTCACATAGTTGTGCATTCATCACTTCAGTCATTATTAGAGCATTTTCATTATTTCAGTAATAATAATAATTAACAAAAAGCAGACAAAGAAAGAAATTTATCACCTCTCACTCTCTCTGTGCTTTCCCTGCTGTACATAGCTGCCATTTCTGGCTATTCTTGCACATTTATTTATTTATTTTAAAGTAGTTTTATTGAGATATATTCACATACCATATAATCTATCCAAAGTGTATAATCAATGGCTTTTAGTATAATCACAATGTTATGCATTCATCACCGCAAAAAATTTTGGAACAATTCCATTACTCCAAAAAGAAAAACCCCACACCCCTTAGCAGTCACCTTTCAATCCCTCTATTCTTCCCCAGCCCTACATAACCACTGATCTAATTTCATCTTTATAAATGGATTTATATTTACATTTTATATAAATGGAATCATATAATATATGGTATGATGTGTCTGGTTTCTTTTACTTAGCGTAATGTGTTTTTTGTCTGATATTAGCATCTTGTAATATTAACACTGAATGTATTCTTTTTTTTTTTTTTTTAAAGATTTTATTTATTTATTCATTTATCTCCCCCTTGCTGCTTGTGCTGGGTCAGCTAACCACGCTGTGCGGGCGGGCTTGCCTTCACCAGGAGACCCCGGGAACCGAACCCGGGACCTCCCATATGGTAAACGGGAGCCCTACTGATTGAGCCACAGCCGCTTCCCTGAATGTATTCTTTTGTGTACATTTTGAGTACTTAATTTACTGAGCGTGATGTTTTTGAGATTCAGCCATGTAGTTGCATGTCTCACTATTTTGTTCCTTTTTGTTGCTGAGTAGTATTCCATTGTATGGCTGCTCCAGAGTTTGCTTCTCCATTAATCAGTATTTTTCAAGCCTGCCCCTCCCAAGGTGGTTCCAATATGCAAGCAAGGTTGAGAAGCCTTTCTCTGAGGTAGGGGCTTTAAACCTATAAACCTGTAAGCCTCTGCATGCTGTCCTGCCAACCTCAACTGTTGAGGGTGGGAAAGGCATAGATGAGTGATGAGACCAAGCTGTGCCTTCTGAGAGAGAATTCTCCCAGTCGTGTGCCTGCCTAATGGGTTGGAATGAGGAGAGGTCGGAGTTGGGGAAACCAGTGAGAAGGCAACAGCCATGCCTTTGGCCCTGCTGTTCCCTTTGCCTGCAGCGCCCTCCCCCCTTTCTCCAGATAAAGGGTATCAAACCTTTATCCTTTTGATACCCAACGGTTTCTGCTCTCAGCCCCCAGTGTCTGCCCTCTAGAGAGCTGGTCAGAGCCCTAACAAGTGTGGCCAAGGGAATAGTTCCGATCCTTTAGGATGTGCTCAGGGTACACTCTGCTCTTCGTACAGAGGCTCAGCGTAGCCTCCTTGTTCTTCCATATCTAGTCCACCCTCTGCTTGCTACTGAATTCTTCTTCCTGCTGCCTGACTCCTGTCATTCAGGATGCAAGGAGTGATAAATGGAAACTATTGTTATTATTATTCCTCCCGTACCACCTTGCCACATCTTTCTGTGGAAGCTAATCAGGGGGGGATACACCCCCTTCATTCAGTTCTTACACCCTTCAACCTGCCCCCCAACCCCAACCCCATTAGGATGCTGGCCAGGATCAGGACAACTGATCAACTTGCACAATTCCATGGGAGCCATTTACATTGAGCTCTGTGTGAGTGGTGCTCCCTGGTGGTGGAGGTGGGTATATTGGATAAGGGCAGGATGGGAGCTTGTCCAGACAGGAGGTCAGGGCCGGGCCTTCCATCTCTGGGGAGGTGCAGGAGATCAGGAGCCCACCCCATTTACAGCTCCTGGGGATCACCGGTTAGCACACCCTGTGACCGATACAGGGAGGGACGGATTATTGATTGACTATTTTTTTTTTTTTAAGATTTTATTTATTTATTCATTTATCCCCCCCTTGCTGCTTGTGCTCGCTGGGTCAGCTATAACCACGCCGTGCGGGCGGGCTTGCCTTCACCAGGAGGCCCTGGGAACTGAACCCGGGGCCTCCCATATGGTAAACGGGAGCCCTACTGATTGAGCCACAACCGCTTCCCTATTGATTGACTATTTTGTTTGTTTGTTTGTTTGTTTGTTTGAACGCTATTTATTGGAAAGCCCTTATTTTCTCCACTGAATTGTCATAGCATATCTGCAGAAAATCTATTAACCATATGTATGAGGATACTTCTGATCTTTGTATTGTGTTTCACATATTGACTTGGCTATTTACTTGCCAAAGTCACATGTTCTTGAGTAATGGAGCTTTAAATTATGTTTTGATATCAGGTAGTTTAGGTCTTCTAAATCTATTTCTTTTATTTCAAAGTTTTTTGGCTATTCTAAGTTATTTTCATTTCCATATGAAATTTTTTTTTTTTTTAATTTATTTTTATTGATATTGGTTGACTATTGATTGACACTGGCTCCAAGTTGGTGGGGCAGGGACCTTGTCCTGGGTGGGGCTGGGAAGGTTCCCTCTCTTGATAAGAAGGGACAAGGCGGGGCTCTCAGAGATTAACAGCTAACATCACTTCCCAGGTCACCACCTCCCCCACTGGCCTGCTATATAGACACCCGCAGGGGCTGAAGATTTAGGATGCCTACCATCTCTGCAGAAAGGGATGGGCTTGGTAATCTGTTTTTTGTTTTTTTTTTTTAATTGATTTTAATGTTTATTAATACAGATTCTTTTCTTTCCTTTTTTTATAACCCTGCCCCAGATGGCTTCCTCGTCTGTCTGCTTGTTGTCTGCTCTTCGTCTTTAGGAGGCACTGGGACCTCCTATGTGGGAGGTGGGTGCTCAATTACGTGAGCCACATCTGCTCCCTGGTAATCTGCTTTCTGTCACTGTAGATTAGTTTCCATTTCCTAGAGTTTTATATAAGTGAAATCACACCGTAAGCACTCTTGTCTGGCTGCTTTTGTTTGGCATAATCATTTTGAGATTCATCCATGTGGTTGTGTTATCAATAGCCCGTTTCCTTTTATTGCCGAGTAGTAGTCCATTGTACGGATCTGCACACACCTCCTTCTCTTACCTCTTTCTCGTCTCTGCTTAAGCGTCTCCTCCTCCAGGAGGGCCTCTTGACCTCTCAGCATGCCAACACTTCTCACTACCCTTCCTGCTTTCTTTTTCTCCATAGCACTGATCATCAGCTGACAGAGCCTATCATTTACCTGTTTTCTAGGTTTATTGTCTGTCTCCCGCTAGATGTCAGCTCCCTGATGGCAGGAACTCCCTGCTATCCGCCTAGCATCTGGCTCAGTGCTGGCACATAGTAGATGCTCACTTAATACTTGTTGACTGGATGGGCCTGGCCAGCATCCCAAATCTACCAGCCTATCCTCAGCCCCAGCCAAATCTCCCCCGCCTCCTCCAAAGGCAGCCTTTCTCTTCTCTCTCTTCTCTTTGGTGACCCCTGACTCGCCCGTCTCCACCAGCTCCAATGACTTCTAAAAGTGTCCCTAGGCACCTGCTTACTCCCTTCTCTGGCTCCATGCCACTCTGTTAATACCGCCCCCCATTAAAGCATATTTTCACACTGTAAAAAAGCAAACTACAAAGCTGCCCTCCTAGAAAACGCCAAAACTAGGGTCTATACCTATGTTCTCCAGAGGCTCAGACTTCATCGTCCTCTGCTCACTTGGCTGACCACAGGTTCTCTCTCTCTGCCTGGGGCAAATACCTTTGCACTTCAGATCCTGTTTCTCCCTCCATGGAATGGAGATAATAGCTCCAACCTCACTCTGTGGTGTTGTGAGGATGCAGTGATACAAGACACAAAAAGTCCCTGCCATGGGAAGCGGCTGTGGCTCAATCAGTAGGGCTCCCGTTTACCATATGGGAGGCCCCGGGTTCGGTTCCCGGGGCCTCCTGGTGAGGGCAGGCCCGCCCGCACGGCGTGGTTGGCTGACCCAGCGAGCACAAGCAGCAAGGGGGGGATAAATGAATAAATAAATAAAATCTTTAAAAAAAAAAAAAAAAGTCCCTGCCACAGAGGACGAACATCAGTTCCCTCCCCAGCAGTGGACATTCGGTGGTGATGGGCCTGGTGTTGTGCTTGGGAAATGTGCAGCCCAGTAAAGAGATAAGAGCCCTGCTATCCAGGCCATGAAAGATGGGGAAACTGTGTGCTAGATGACCGACCAAGAGGCGGGACTCCTTCTTGCTTGGAGTGGGGTCAGAAAGGAGGATTTTGTCCGTTTGTCCATTCAGCCACGTGTGGTTCAGCCTTGAAGCGTGAGCTGCCTTTCAACTAGCGGGAGTGGGAGAGGGCGAGGGAGCTGAGTGGGCGACAGATCAGCATTTGAGTAGGTAGGAGCCAATCTGGAGATTCGGTAGATCTTCAGACTGCGTCGCTGGCGACAGGGAATTCTCGAATGCAGAAAAAATGGTCCCAATCTTCTGCTGAAGATCCTTCCGTGGCTCGCCTCTGCCTTCAGAACTGGGTCCAGTTGTGTTGGTGCAGCTCCTGCAGGCCGGCAGGCACCTCGCTCATTCCACACCACCAGACAGACAGAACGTCCTTCAGCTGTCCCTGGTGCTTCTGCAGCCTCTGCTCCCAAGCTTTCTGGGTATCACTCCTCCATTTCCTTGCCCCTTCAGGCCTGGGAGTGGAAGTGACCATGATCTTTCACCCCTTGTCAGTCCCCAGGTGCCACGACAACTATTGTTGGTTTCCTGAACCCTGCTGGCACCCCTGTAAATCTTTCCATGCTTTTTCTTTGCACATGCCTTCTGTTTTCTGCCAGAACACTGACTCAAACACCCCAACCCTACTCCAAGGGTGTGAGAGTTATCATTTCTCCAGGGGTCTCTGTGCGCCCCTAGTCCTGACACAGGCACAGAAATGTGCCTATATCAAAAATACCCAACTTGCTGAATTTCTACTAACTGTCCACACCCATTTAGCCAGGGCCCAGATTAAAAAAATAGAACGTGATCCCAGGCCCCTCAATCTCCCCTCAATTCCCCCTCCCAGTCATCATCCCCCATGGGTGACCGCCACCCCCACTTCTAAGAGTTTTGCCCGCCTTTGCACTTTGCTTGTAAATGGAATCAAACGTTGCACGCTCTTGCATCTGACTTTTTTTCACTCATTGTTACATTTGTGAGACTCTTTCCTATGGTTGTGTGAATTGTATTAAGTCTAACCATATGAAGTTGCTGAAAGTCAATCATTCCACAGTGTTCAGCCTCATTGGTGTGTAGAATTCCATTGTCCAAACAGACCATGGTGTGTTGATCCAGTGGACTCTGGGGGGCATTTGGGTTGTATTGGAGAAAAAGGGGGCACTCACTGGGAAGCAGAGACTGATGATTGCAGGCAGGAAGTTTATTGGGAAGCTCTCCCAATGGAGGGGGTCTGAAGAGAGACTTCAGCCCACCCATGGAAGGTGGTGGGTATGACTTTATACCAAGTACATCAGTAGGCAGGGAAACCAAGTACAGCCTGGGGCCAAATGGCTAGAGGGTAGTGGGCTAGGAGGTAGGGTATTCTTGGAGGTGGTGCCTGGGCCCTGAGGGAGTGAAGGCCCTTATCTGCTCCACTTTGTTTATTCTTGAGAGGGGATGAGCTGTCTCCTAGCCAGTAGGGGATGGCTTGCTCAGGTGGGTTATGGCTGGAGGCTGCCTTTCTTCAATTTATGTCACAGGGGTATTGATTCAGACTTATGATCTGTTAATCATTGCAAACCTCCAAGGCTGAACCTCTAACAGGTTGTGTCCTGATGTTTGTGCTGTGCCTTCCTTGTGACAGACTTAAGAGGAAAGAGAAATACTTCTTGAAGCCATGTCTTTATCAAGAGTGTGGAAACACACTGCAGCTAGAGGGCCATGCACTTCCTGAAAAATGGGAGGGGGCGTCCTTCTTCGGGCAGGTGAAGAATATTCTCTGAATCGAACCTGTAGACTGTGACAGGCTGGCTTTGCTTCTTTATGTCCCCCTGGTTGGAGAGTAAGCTCGTGACCGTTGCTTCTCCGGTTTTCACACAATAGCGGCCAACAGCAGGAAGATCACACACGCGTGCGTGTACATGCTCACACGCTCTCTGCACGTGAGAGGACCACTTGGGGCACACATGTCATATAGTGGGTGCTGTGTTTGTCCCCAGATCCCCTCTTCAAGGCCGGCTCATCCACCTCCGGCTCCCAGAATGCCAGCTGCTGGGGGCTCCCTGCTGAGTCCCTCTGGAAGGGATCTGTCTTGCCCAAAGTCATGCCCCTCCCAGGGGACAAATGCTGGGCTGGAACAGGGATGCAGAGGCCGATCCCCTTGCTTCAGTTGTGGCCAGCCGAGTCTCTCAGCTCCCTGTGGGGTCTCAGGGTGGCCTCAGTTGCAGGCCCACTGCAGGTCAGCTTCTTCCACTGCCCGGTCCTGCCTTCCTCACTCCCCTGCAAGCGGGGACTCATTGCCCCCAGGTGAACTTCCTGCTTGCAGCTCCCTGTCTCAGAGTCTGTTTCTAGGGAACCTAAGACATTGGGCAAACACAGGGACATAGAAACACCTAGAACCAGCTTTGCTTGCCATGATGTCATTCCAAGAGGCCACTGGCTTTGCACACACATTGTGACAACAACCTGAAGACAGGCCTGGGCCATGTCCTGCTCCAGACAGTGGAGACCTGCACCCTGGTGCTGGATGGCCAGGGTTCAAAGCCCAGTCCTGCCACCTGCCGGGGGTGTGGCCTTGTGAAATTACTGACCCTCTCTGTGCCTCAGTTTCCCTATGTATATGGGGATAATAATAATATCTTCTTCTTAGGGTTGATTAAATGAGTTAGTCCATAAAGCTCTTATGTCTGTGGCTGAGCTGGTCCATAGGCAGATGTCTCCACACTTCCAAAGGAGGCAGGTCTCTGGGGCTCAAATCTTAGGCCACGTCTCCTAATGACCAGCTGGCCTGAAATTCAACTCTTCTTAAATACATTTGCATCTGTCAGAGTGTCATAAAGTTTCACATCACATTTAATTGATAATTAAAAATTAATTTAATTTTGTTTCAAAAAGAAAGGGTGCTTAGGCAAATTGCCTGAGAAGTCCACACAATCTGGCAAAAGTAGCTAAAATACAACAGGAGGGCCACGGGTGTCTGAAAGAATCCCATCATCCATAAGAGGCTACAAATTTGAAGAAATGTTTATTGTAAATGCAAAATTAAGTCCGAAGTTCATGTGGGTTTGTGTTTTTTTTGCAACAGCTTTGTTGAGCTGTAATTCATATACCATACATTCCCTCAATTAAAGCGTGCAATTTGTGGTTTTAGTATAGTCACAAAGTTGTGCAGCCATCAGCACAATCCATTTTAAAACATTTTCATCATTTAAAAAGAACTCCATACAATTTAGCTCTTGCCTCAAAACTCCATTGCCCCCTCAGCCAGAGGCCACATCATTTTCCTTCCCACCAGCAGGGTGTGAGAGTTCCTATTTCTCCACATCCTCACCACAGGCTGGCCTCTGCATCAGAGACTGAGCCACTCACGCCACCCTCTCATCCCACTTCTCCACTGCCCCAGGGCTGGTTCTTTCTAGTCTGGTTTACTTTTCTTTGTAAAAGAAAAGAAAAATCCTTCTGCGTAATTTTTTTTTTGTCAGACTATATCTTATTTTATTTTTTTAGTTTTTTAGCCTATATGTCTTAATTTATATATACATATATATATATATTTTTAAAGATTTATTTATTTAATTTATCCATTTTAAAACCACCCCTCCCCATTTGCTATTTTGTGTCCATTCGCTGGGCAATTCTCTGTGTCTGTTTCCTGCCATCTCATCTCCTCCTTCTCCTCCAGTCTTCACCAGGATTCGGTCCTAGAGACCTCTGATGTAGGAGAGAGGTGTCCTGCCACCTGCACCATCTCGGTTCCTGGTTTTCAGAGCATCTCGTCTTGTCACTCCCCTGCGTCTCTCTCCTGGTTACGTCATCATCTTGCTGCATGGCTCCCGGGGCCTGGTGGCTCACCGGCACACAGAGCCTGGCAGCCCATGTGCCTTCTATATATGTATTTTTCATTTTACCGGGAGGTCCCAGGGATCGAACCCAGGTCCCTCCATATGGCAGACGGATGCCCAACCATTTGAGCCACATCTGACCCCAAACCTATATCTTTTGATTGGGGAGTTTAATCCATTCACATTCAATTATATTATGGTAAATACTTCCACCATTTTATTCTTTGGCTTTCATATGTCATAACTTATTTTCATCTGTCTTTTTACTCTTTTGGTTACCCTTTCTGCTAGCCCTCTCTTCTACACTCTCTGCCTAACTCTTGAGACACTTGCAGACCTTATGGTTAGAGTTTTTCTCCCTATTGCAGTGGCCCTCCCTCCCCTATTGCAATCGTTCCTTCTTCCCCTTGCAAGAGAGGAGACTCAGGGAGGACCCCGTTGCTTTTAAGTTTACTCATATGTGTATTCATTCAACAAACATCTAATGTGCCCCTTTCAAAGAAAATCTCTCCTTGCCAAGTCCGTATTTGTTTTTCTATATGACAGGAGAGAATAAACGGGGTGGTGGATTCTCCTCTTATTTCCTTTTCTTGGGCTTCTACCCTTCTTCCTCTTTAGGTCCCAGCTGTGGGAGGCACCAGGACAACTCTCCACGGGGTGGAGCAGGCCCCAGCCCTGTGTTCTCCCCTCAGTGGGGGCATTCCTGGGCCTCAGAACACCACAGGGAGCATCTTGCCCGGGGCCTTGCCCCCACCAACCTTCATTGTAACCCCTAGAGTGGGCCCCTCCATGGCTAGACCACCGCCTACAGCTCTGCTCATTCATTGGCATCCTCTACTCACTGCCCTGGGGGATCCAGGGGACAAGGACTGGGTCTCTTTTGTTCACTGCTGTTTCCTTGGGTCCTATAACAGAGCCCGGGATGCAGGTGCACATTAAATGTTCACTGAATGAATATGCATATGATAAAACTTTGAAAGCAACTGAGTCTGCCCTGCGTCTCCTCTCCAGCAGCTGAATGCTTCCAGGCCCTAAAAATCTTGTTCCCGCTTTCTGTTCCTGCTTCCCTTCCCCTAAATGGCCCAGCCATGTAGTCACTTAGTTCAGAGAAATCCCCAGCATCAAAAGTGCACTGAGGAGGGGGGCGGATGTGGCTCAAATGGTTGGGCGTCCATCTGCCATATGGAGGGACCTGGGTTCGATCCCTGGGACCTCCCGGTAAAATAAAAAAAATATATAGAAGGCGCATGGGCTGCCAGGCTCTGTGTGCCGCTGAGCTGTCGGGCCCCAGGAGCCATGCAGCAGGATGATGACGCAACAGGGGAGAGACATGATGAGATGCTCCGAAAGCTCCGGAAACCAGGAACCGAGGTGGCGCAGGTGGCAGAACACCTCTCTCCTACATCGGAGGTCTCCAGGATCGAATCCTGGTGAAGACTGGAGGAGGAGGATGAGAAGAGATGGCAGGAAACAGATACAGAGAATTGCCCAGCGTACGCACACAAAACAGCAAATGGGGAAGGGGGGGTTTAAAGTGGATAAAATAAATAAATCTTAAAAAAAGTGTATGTTTAAAAAAAAAAAAAAAAGTGCACTGAGGGGAGCGGATGAGCGCCTGCTTCCCACATGGGAGATCCTGTTGTCCCCTGTGCCTCCTAAAAACAAAGACAGAACTACAAGCAAGCAAACAAAAAACAACTCAGGGAAACCAATGTGGCTGAGCCCCGGCTTCCCGCATACGAAGTACCGGGTTCAATCCCCGCCCCTTTACCTAAAAAAAAAAAAAAAAAAAAAAAAGATGATGCAGGGCCTGGTCTCACCCAGGTCCACAGTGTCAGGAGAGTGAGGCGTCGCTCAACCGAACCGACTAGCCAGTTCATTGGCTTCCTGGTTTGTCAATCATCCTATCTGCTCACCACCCGCGCATTTCAAGTCCCTTTGGTCCATTGCCTCCAAGTAAGGGCTCCGGTGAGATCCGGTTGTCACTCGGATCTCCTAGAGCCGCCCACCCCGGACGCCCATCGGCCGGTTCCGATGACTTGAACCTCGGTTCCAGTCTGGCGGATGGGGTCACCGTGCTCGACGAAGGTGCAGAGTCTGGCCCTAAAGGTGCCCACCGCATACTGCTGCTGTTTCCGCGCTCTGATCCCTGCCTGTCCCCAGCTACCTCCCCGGGAGCTTGACCCTGACGGGGGAGGCGATGCATCTGGTGCGGACACACGCGGACCCTGGGCAAGCAAAGGCGCCGTCTGCGGCCCCTGCCGCCCCCGACGCGCGCGGCCAGGCTGCGGATCCGCCCCGCACGCTGCCCAGCTCCCGCCTGTGCTGTGAGCTGCAGTGGGCGACATGGCCACAAGGAGGCGCTGCTGCTGGCAAGTCCGGCTGGGGCCCCTCCGAGTGGGCGTTTGGGCCCGGGCTGTAAGCCAAAAAACAGACTTATTCCATTCTGTTCTCTACACTGGTTTCGATTCCTGTATGCCATGATTATTTTGTGAACTGCACACACGCCTTATACAAACTCCGTGTGTGTGGACCCGGTCATAATGCAACGGGGACCTGAAGCTGATGAGGCTGGCGTTGAGTGTCTCTGGGACCGTCTTCATCCTGGGTCCACTCCTCGCTGTATTTCTCTCCTGAGGTTTAGAGAAAATGCCTGGTGGTGTATTAAAATCAATTCCACTAGTGTGAATGGCCCACCCAGGGACGCTTCGCCCACAGCCTCCTGCGGGTCTCTACCACAGTCTAACGCCCCTTCTCTCCATCCCCAACCTTCTGGGTCAAGGCCTTCTTAATTCCTTTTTTAAAAAAAATAAAAATAAAAAACACTTTTAAACTTTTAAATACTTTAAACCATTTTTCAGCAGAGAAGGAAAGAGCTGACAATTCACATTTTGGGGCGTAAGCCATTTTAAGCTAAACTCTTTGACCATCTATGCAGCTCTGAGGTTCCCTCAGGGGGCTTCACCCATCCATTTTTAGGGAAGGGATTCTGTGCTCAAAACTATCTGACTCCTTGCCCTTTTTACCAAGATAAGTGACACCCAGAATCCAGGAAATAAAAGCTGGTGATTTGTGTGGGGAAAAAAAAAAATCAATTCCAATTTGTGATGGAGTTACTATGACTACCTAACCAATTATCTCAAAATTTAGTGATGTAAAACAACAGCCATTTTATTTTGCTCACACTTTGTGGGTCAGGGGTTTAGAAAGGGCCCTGGAGGGTCGGATGTGGCTCAACTGGTTGGGCGTCTGTCTCCCATATGGAGGGACCCGGGTTCGATCCCTGGGACCTCCCGGTAAAAAAAAAAAAAAAGGCCCTGGAGGGCAGAGCTGACTTGGGGTCTTTCATGCAGTTGCAGTCCAATGGTCCCAGGGCCACGTCACCTGACGTCTTGGCTGGGCTGGATGTCCACGATGGCTCGCTGTGGCTGGCAGCCATGCTGGCTGTGGGCTGGGAGCTCAGGACTCCATAGCACCTACTCATGACCTCGCCCACAGAGCAGTGTCAGGATAGGGGACTTCTTACTTGGCTTCCTCCAGAGAGAAGTCCAAGTGTGGTAGGCACATGTGAACAACGTCTAGAACCTCATCCCCAAAACCTGTGAATATGTTACCTTCCATGGCGAAAAGGATTTTGCAAATGTGGTTCAATTAAGGATCTTGAGATAGGAGATTATCCTGGATTATCCAGGTGGGATCAACATAATAATAAGCATCCATAAGAGGGAGGCTGGAGGGTCAGAGAAGGAGATAGAATGATGGAAGCAGAGGTCGGAGTGACACAGGAAAGAGCCACGAGCCAAGGAAGGTGGGTGGCCTCTAAAAGCTGGAAAAAGTGAGGATATCAATTCTCCCTGAAGCCTCCGGTAGGAACCAGCCCTGCCAACACTTTGATTTTAGACTTCCCACCTCCAGAACAGTAAGACAGTAAATTTGTGTTGTTTTATGACACCAAGTTTGTGGTCATTTGTTAGAACAGCCATAGGAAACGAATACGTCCTGAGAACCAAATGGAAGCTACGTGGCCATATATAGACCTCACCAGGGAAGATGTGCTGTGTCACTTCTGTCTCTTCCAATAGAGGCCCAAGCAATCTGAAACCCGCCCCCCAAATTCTAAGGGGAGGCCCCTCGACCCCATCTCCCCATGGGGGAATTGTTAAAGACTTTGCAGCTGTTTTGCAAAATCTACCAGAGAGATGAATCAAATGTGTACATTTTTCCTACATTGCCATTAAGACCTTGAGAGAAACGGAAAAGAAAGCAACAAGAGCAGTCATTCTGTGAAAATGCTTTGCTTCTAGAAGCTCAAAGGGGCTCCTTTGAGGAGTCCAAGCCCACTTTGAGGATTTTGAGAAATCTCTTTTTGTGACAATCTCTTATTGGACAAATTGGCTTTAAGAAAATAAAAACAGATGAAAAATTAAAACCATTCCGAAGAAGTGGCTCCTGTAAAATTCTGGTCCTGCTGACAAGTCAACGGCTTATCTCATGACCTGCCAGTCGTTATCTGGACTAAAGATACTCTGGTGAGGACTTGGCCATGAAAGGGGCAAGATGCTGGTGGACCTGAGAAGATCAATCCAGCTTTTCAGGGATTCTGAATGTCTCTTGGAACCTGCAGGATGGGCCTGGGAACTGGTCTTGACCTCGTCCTTACTTTTTTTATTTTTTTAAATTTTTTTTTATTATGGGTAAAAATCAAAATTCTCACAATACATACAAACATTTGCAAAATGATATATAAATATATATGCATATATGTGTATTTGCTTACAAAAATGTTATTTATATATATATATATATATATATATATACATATATTTTAAGAGGTGCTTAGATTACCCAAAATATTACACGGAACCCACTGGGATTCCCATGTTGCCCACCTCCCACACCTCCCACCACATCCCACACAAACATCTCCCACAGTGTGGCCCACCAACCTCAATGAACTTACACATCCTGGAGCCTTGCCACCAACCATAGACCACAGTTCACACTGTAGACCACACTCTCTCCCACTCAGTTCTGAGTGGTGTGTGCTGATTTAAAATGGCCTACATCCATTGCCACAACAGTACTCAGGACAACCTCCAACTCCCAAAGAAGCCCCTGTATTTCAACTGCTCATCCCCTCCCTACCCAAAAAACTGTCAAGTGGCCACTGGCTCCACCTCATTGTTATAATTTCTTGCATTGCAAGAATCACCATATGTGAGCAAGAGAATACCATCAAGTCCACTCTAGTCCATAGTTCTTCCCCCAATCCAGAGGCGACTGGGATGGTGATGTCCACTCCAACTCCAAGTGAGAGAGGGCTTATATCCCATGGATATGGTGGGTGGGATGATCCTGCCTGCAGATGTAGGCCCTCTCCATTCCCTGGGATGGCCATTTCCCATCGTTGTCTCCTCACCAGGTGACTTGGATGAGTCCATTGAGCTGTAGGGTAGGAGTTGCAGCTCCACCTAGATTTCATGCACACCTGGCACATAGGTAGGCGGGAGGCTCCAGTCTCTGGAAGTATACCTAAAAAACTCCAGCATCACATGTAGGTTTGAATAGAAGGGACTGGTGAACCATGTGCAGGGAGGACTTATTTGAGTCTAATTCTGTCACTCTCAGGAGCACAGATTCCAAAATAGAACCCACTGATAAGGCATCAGTCTCTGGGGCTATCCCCCCTTATATAGGACCAGGGTGTCTCCGGAGCTCTCAGGAACCCCACTGAGTGGGGTGATAGGCACTTATTGTCCTTACTTTTGGCAAAAGCAGCTCCCTATCACCTTTACCTAGAAGATCATCCTGGAGCCCATCACCCAGCTTTTCCAATGTGCCAGTAAGCTGCCCAGCATTCTGAACAAATCCAGTTTTTGCTTAGGCTAACTAGAGTGGTCCATGTTGTCTGCAACTGAGAATTCCGACTTATATAGCAAAGAAGTCAGGAAATCAGGAGCACAGCCCAGATCATGCCATGAAGCTTCGTGCCACTGAGCCTGTGACATTAGCATGGACAGCCAGTTAAGTCCCAGTGCTGCACTCTGGAC
The DNA here is from genome assembly GCA_026826555.1 of Tolypeutes matacus. NCBI lineage: Eukaryota > Metazoa > Chordata > Mammalia > Cingulata > Chlamyphoridae > Tolypeutes > Tolypeutes matacus. The sequence continues at coordinate 6,259,523 of JAKSZT010054134.1, forward strand.
ACCACTGGTGGGACTGCTGCCTTGACTCTCCAAATGAAGGGTTCATTGCTCTGTTTTTTTGTGGCGCTCACTCCCAATTCAAAGTCCAGGGAGTGTAAGTGTGGTTGACTGAGCCTAGATCATGTGTCTGTTTTCTAACTCAAGGGAGGCTGGGAAAGTAAGCATTTCAGCTTTGGGGCTTCTATCAGGAAGGGTGAGCTGAGCCTACTGCCAAAATCAACATGATAGGAACTTTTCCAAACACAGGAAGGGGTTTCAGATGCTGGACAGCTAAAAATCCCTACAAATGTCCACTATCTCATTGATCAGTTTGGTCTGAGTCTTTCCAGAACTCTTAAAAAACATTCACATAATCCCATGGTTTTTTTGTTTTGTTTTGTTTGTTACTTCAAATTTCCCTCCAATTAATAGTATGTTTTTATTACGTTGGTCTACATAGACCTACCTTGTGCTTTGTAATGACTTTCTAATATTTCACACTAGAAACTTAACAAGTTTATTTAACCACTCCGCTTGCTACTGATCAATATTTAACTTTTTTCTAATCCTTTGCAATTATTCACAATGCTTCAGTGATACTGGTACCTATATGTTTGTCCAATTGAATGACTATTTCTGTAGGTTAGACTCTCAAAGTGGAATTTCTAGGTCACAGGGGACATAGATTTTAAATATTTATAATTTTTGTTTTTCTAAAGATTTTTTATCAGTTTACTTCCTAACAGTGTATGAAAAGCTTCTTTCTCCAATGCTGGATATGATGAATATTTCACTTTTTTTTTGCCTGTCTACGTAGGAATATTGGTCCCTCAACGTTGTTTTTATATGCATTTCTATTACTAGTAAAGCTAAATATCTTTTCCTAAGTTTATTGGTCATTTGAGGATGATGTCCTTTGTGAATTGCCTTTCTGTATATGGTGCCCATTTAAAATATTGGGTTGTTTTTCTTTTTCCTATTGCTTTTTAGGAGCTCTTTGTGTCTTGCGGATTTGAAGCATTTGCCTGTTATAAGTGTTACCCAAGCTTGTCAACTCTAGGGTCCTGGGACCTGGGGGGGTGCGGGGGGGGGGAGTACCCTTGAATGGCTACTAGGGGGTGGAGCTGCCCTCAGCCAAGTTCAAAAGACTTTCCATCTTGGAGTTGGAGGATATTCAAGGAAGGTTTCTCCATCGGGGCTTGCTCTGGCCTCCTTATATCCTTTGCTTTCTTCCTTTGAGAGAGCCCCTGGTTAACTAAGGGGACGGCCCCTGCCATTTTTTCTGGCCCTCATTAGGAAAATCCCCAAGTTTAGGGGCAGACCCGTTTAGAGGTTAAGAACACAGGATTTGGCGTCAGGCATGCGCTCAAGTCCCAGCTCTTCCCCTTATGAGCTGTGCGTCTGGGCAAAGGGGATGAGAATCCACACTTGATTAGGATTAAATAAACCACTTATCACAGAGGCTGGCTGATAACATCCATTCCTAAAATATCGATTGAGCACCTACTAGGCTCTGGGCATACAACAGTGAGCAAAACAGACAGAAATCCCTCCCATCGGGGCGCTGACATGCAGGGGAGGCAGATAATCCACAGAACAAACACAGGGCAGCAGAGAGTATGTCAGGAGGTGATGGGTACTCCAGAGAGAAATAAAAAAGAGAGTTGGTGTATTTATGGTGTGGTCAGGGAAGGCCTCTGGGAGGAGGTGACAGATGAACAAAGAGCAAAATGAGGGGAGGGAGGTTGCCATGTGCATATCTTGGGAAGAGCATTCTGAGCAGAAGGAATAGCACATGCAAAGGCCCCGAGGCAGGGCTCTGCCTGGTGTATTTATAAAACAGTGAAGAGACCAGTGCGGCTGGAGTGGAGTCAGTGAGAGGGAGGGAGGGAGAGGTGGGAGATGAGGCCAGAGACTTGATGGGGCCAGTTCTTTTAGGTCACTGTGGGGACTTTGGCTTTTACGCTGAGTGAGATGGGAGCCAGGGAGGGCTCTGAGCAGGGGAGGGCATGAGCTGACTTAGGTTTTAACAGGATCCCTCTGGCTGCCGTATGGGGGAACAGGCTATGAGGGCTAAGCAGAGAGCTCAGTGAAGAGGCCACTGCCATGGTCCAGGAGGGAGGTGTTGATGGTGGTGATGGAGCTGGAGAGAAGCAGTCAGATTCTGAAGAGATCTGCAGGCTGAGCCACAGGATTTGCTGGTGCATTGGCAAAGCAGTGTTCTCAGCAAATATGAGTGTCCTTCTCTTTGTCACCAGCCCACCTGAGGATGCTGAAGGAGGTTTTCACTCCCCATCTCTCACCTGGACCTCAGACTGGCCAGGAAATCCTCGTGCCACTCTTCAGGCTCCTTGTGCTGTCCTGGGGAAATTGCTTGCTCTCTCTGGGCTTCTGTTTCCTGTTTGCATAGCAGGAGCTAGGAGGGGAGCATCCAGCAGGCTCTCCCCACATCCACCTACTGCGGGGATGACCTGGGTTAGCAAAGGGCACGAGTCCTGGTGTTACCAGATTTAGTCTAGGTTCTTGACTTAAGCTGCAGAAATGAATTTCAGAGCACGTCAGGTTAGCTAGGACAGTAATTTATTAAGGTAGGGAGGAAAGAGAAATGGGTCCCAGGTAGAGAGTAAGGGGCTGCAGAGTGATAAAGAGGGCTGATTTATAGACTACAATTTCCCATTACAGATTATAAATACCCAGGTTTTACTTGCGTGTTGATCCCTGCAAGGGGGGACATGGCGAGAGCAGGGCACAGAAGCCAAGAGAGGGGCGGAGAGAGTGATTTGACCTTTGCGCTTGCTTTTTTTTTTTTTTTTTTTAAGATTTTATTTATTTATTCATTTATCCCCCCCTTGCTGCTTGTGCTCGCTGGGTCAGCCAACCACGCCGTGCGGGCGGGCTTGCCTTCACCAGGAGGCCCCGGGAACCGAACCCGGGGCCTCCCATATGGTAAACGGGAGCCCTACTGATTGAGCCACAGCCGCTTCCCTGCGCTTGCTTTTTAAAATATTAATTATTTCACCCCTTTGCTAATGGCACGGGAGGAGTCCCAGCTGTTTGCTGTTTTGCTCAATCCCCCAATTATAAGGCCCCTGGAAAATATCTGGGGCTTCTCCTGGCTTCCAGAGAGAATCTCATTCTGGGTGGGAAATCTCGCAAGGATCTTCCAGCAGCCATCTTGGGGGTACTGATGTCCACGTGGACTTCTTGCCAGGTTCCAGATCCGTCTGTTGATTCCCTGCATGAAGCCTGCTTCACTGGGCCTGGGAGGTGCTCGAAGATGAGCTGATAATGGGAAACTGAACACTCGTAAACAAGGAGAGCTGTGCCCACCTCTCCCTGGGCTGGCCGCCAGTGCCCTCTGGGAACAGCCGGGACACAGAAGCCGAGTCATCTCCCTCCAGGACCGAGGCTTCGGGCGGGGCACGCCAACCAGTTCTTTCTGGGAGGAATGGGGGTCGGAGGCCCTGGGTTCTGGGGGGCTGTTCTCTGCAGACCAAGGTCCTTCAGGAGGAAGTATTCCCGGGCCTTCAAGGACCGTGGCTCGGCACCTGGCCGCCCCCACAGCGCGGGGAGCGGCGACTGAGGGCTGGGGTGGAGGACGTTTCCCAGGGCTCTGGCCAGCCTCTGAGGCCTGGCTGCCCCCACTTCTGACTTCCCAGAGCCGGTGTACTTGACGAATATCCTCGTGCTAAGCAACCATGTCCGAAACACGGCTGCAGGGCACGGCGGCTTTGAGTGGCACTGGCCAAGTAACTTCCTCCTTCCTCCTCCACCCTTGTTAGCTCTGTGACCTGAGGCAAGTCACACAACCTCTCTCATCCACTCTGGTTCCTTATTTGTGAAATGGGCCAATGATGCACCTACCTCTTAGAGGTACTGTGAAGATCAAATGAGCAGCACTTAGAATGCTTGGAATATCGTAGGGAGGGAGTTTTAGGCTATAGTTACTAGAAGTGGTGAAAAGATAGTTATGGATAACAGTCCACTGGACTGATCCTGCTCCGTGGGCTTCACGTGTATCAGCTCCGAGGCCTCACAGCACTTCCACCAGGGGGCATTGTCACTATTAGCTCCATTTTCCAGATGAGGAGAACGAGGCTTGGAGGCAGCATCGTGCAGTCGCTGCCTGCATGGATTCAGATCCGGTTTTGTAGTTTACACTGCACCAGCTTCAGCAAGACCTTCAACCTCTTAGGGCCTCTGCCTTCTTATCTTGAAAATGGATAATCATAACCCCGGCCTTGTGGGCTTGCTGTGAGGTTAAATGAATTGCTACTTGTAGTACACACACAACAGTGCCTGGCACATTCATAAGTATTAAAAAAGAAACAGCCAAAGAGGTGGTAACTTGCCCAGAATCACACAGCCATGTGAAGCAGGTGCTAGAACCAGAGATTGTCTCTAGAATCTTCTGTTAATCACCACATGGCTTTGTCCGTCAAGAGCTTAGGGAGCCTGAGAAAATGCCCAACCTGCTCCCAGGGGTCAGGAAGCTTCCCGGAGGAGGTGATGTCTGGAAGGGGTGGCTGGAGGAACAGTGCGCCAGGCAGAGAAGAGAAGCTCAGGGCGAGGAATCACACCCAGTCCCCTGGCGTGGTTTACTCTGGCTGGAGCGTGGGGGTCAAGAGAGTGGTCAGCAAAAGGTGGGGCAGGGGAGGGGGACGAGGGCCAGGGGAGGGGGACGAGGGGCAGGTCACCAAGGGCCGTGTGTATAAATATCACAGATGATTTTCTTAGGCTGGATTCCTGAAAGAATAGCTGGGTCATTCATTTATTTTAAATTGTGGTGACTGTATATACCATGAAAACCATTCTAACCATTTTAAGCAAACAATTCATTGGTATTAACTACATTGACAGTGTTGTGTAACTTTCACCACTGTTTCCAGACTATTTTCCTCATCCCAAACCAAAACTGATACTAATTTAGCAATTACTCCCCATTCCCCTCTCTCCTCACCCCTCTTAACCTCTATTCTGCTTTCTGTCCCTATGAATTTGCTTATTCTATTTTATATAAGAGAAATCATACAATATTTGTCCTTTTGTGTCTAGCTTGTTTCACTCAATATGATGTCTTCGAGGTTTACCCATGTTGTAGCATGTGCCAGCATTTCATTTATTTTTAGCGCTGAACAATATTCCATTGTATGGATATACTGCATTTTCATTATTCACCTGTTGATGGACACGTGGGTTGCCTCCACCTTCTGGCTATTGGAAATAATGCTGCAGTGAACACTGGTTTACAAATATCTGTCCGAGTCCCTGCTTTCAAATCTTTTGGGTAGTGGAATTGGTGGGTCATATGGAAAGCCTATGTTTAACTTTCTGAGGAACCACCAAATTGCTTTCCACAGTGGCTGTGCTATTTTACATTGCCACCAAAAACGTGTGCATCCTCACTCACCAACACTTGTTATTTTCAGATTTTAAAATAATAGACATCCTAGTGGATGTGAAGTGGTATCTCCTTGTAGTTTTAATTTGCATTTCTCTAATGTCTAATGGTGTTGAGCATCTTTTCATATCCTTATTGGCCATTTGAATATCTTTTTTGGAGAAATGTCTATTCAAATCATTGGCCCGTTTTTTAATTGTTGAGTTGTAGGAGTTCTTTATATATTCTGATATTAAACTCTTATTAGATATATGATCTCCAAATAGTTTCTCCCATTCAGCAGGTTGTCTTTTCACTTTCTTGATAATGTCCTTTGATGTATAACTGTTTTTAATTTTGATAAAATCTACTTTATCAATTTTTTTTCTTTTGTTGCTTGTGCTTTTGGTTTCAAATCTAAAATTCCATTTCCTATTACAAGGTCCTGAAGATATTTTCCCATAATTTTCTTGTAATAGTTTTATAGAATTAGCTCTTATACTTAGGTCATTGATCCTTTTTTTTTTTTTAACCGGGAGGTCCCAGGGATCGAACCCGGGTCCCTTCATATGGGAGACGGACGCCCAACCATTTGAGCCATACCCGTCCCCCACTGATCCATTTTTTAATTAATTTTTGTATATGGTGAGAGGTAGGAGTCCACATTCATTCTTCTGAATGTGGATTTACAGTTGTCCTAGCACCATGTGTTGAAGAAACTATTCTTTCCCCATTGAATGGATGGGCCATAGATGTGTGGATTTACCTCTGGACTCTCAGTTCTATTCCATTGGTCTACATGTCCATCCTTATGCCAGGACCATGATGTTTTAATCACTGTAGTTTTGTGGTAAATTTTGAAATCAGGAAGTGTGAGTCCTCCAACTTTGTTCTTTCTCAAGGTTGTTTTGGCTATTCAGGGCCCCTTGCAATTTCATATGAATTTGAGGATCAGCATTTCCATTACTGCAAAAAGGACTGCTGGGATTTTAATAGGGATTGCATTGAATTTGTAGATAGTTTTAGGTAGTATTGACATGCTAACAAAATTAAGTCTTCCAGTCTATGGACACAGGATGTCTTTCCATTTATTTAGGTCTCCTTAAAATTTTTTTCAGCATTTTTTTGCGCGTGTGTGTGAGGTACCGGGGCCAGGGACTGAAACGGGGATCTCCTACGTGTTTAAGCCAGCGCTCAACCACTGAGCCACTTCAGCTCCCCTGAGTTGGTTCTTTCGTTTGCTTGTGTGTTTTTTTTTGTTTGTTTGTTTTGTTTTTAGGAGGCACCAGGAACCCAACCTGGGACCACCCATGTGGGAAGTGGCTGCTCAACCACTTGAGCCACATCCACTCCCAGCAATGTTTTGTAGTTTTCAGTGTACAAGTCTTTTACCTCCTTGGTTAAATTTATTCCTAGGTATAATATTCTTTTTAGATGCTATTGTTAATGGAATTGTTTTCTTGATTTTACTTAGATTGTTCTTTATTGGCATATAGAAACTGGCTGAGTTCTGTGTGTATCTTGTATCCTGCATCTTTGCTGAATTTATTAGTTCTAGTAGCTGTCTTGTAGATTCTTTGGGATTTTCTATATATAGGATAATGTCATCTGTGAATAGGTATGTTTACTTATTGTTTTCTAATTTTGATGCCCTTTATTTCTTTCTCTTGCCTGACTGCTCTGGCTAGAACTTCCAGTACAATGTTGAATAACAGTGGTGATAGCAGGCATGCTTGTCTTATTCCTGATCATAGGGAGAAAGCTTTCAGACTTTCACCATTGACTATGATATTTACTGTGGGTTTTTTCCAAAATGTCCTTTATCATATTGAAAATGTTCCCTTCTAGTTCTAGTTTTCTGAGTGTTTTTATCATGAAAGGATGTTGGAATTTGTCAAATGCCTTTTCTACATCAATGGAGATGATCTCATGTTTTTTCCCCCTTCATTCTATAAATGTGGTATATTACATTGATTGATTTTCTTATGTTGAACATCTTTGCATTCCCAGACTAAATCTCACTTGGTCATGGTGTGTAATCCTTTAATGTATTGTTGGATTTGGTTTTGCTAGTATTTTGCTGAGGATTTTTACATCTATATTCATGGGGGATATTGGTCTGTAATTTTCAATTCTTGTGCAGTCCTTACCTGGCTTTGGTGTCAGGGTAATGCTGGTTTCATAGAATGAGTTAGGAGGAAGAAATCCTTCTCTTCTAATTTTTTTTTTTTTTTTTTGGGGCGGGGGGAAGATTTTGCAAAGGCTTGGTGTTAAATCTTCTTTAAATATTTGGTAGAATTCCTCAGCGAAACAATCTGATCGTGGACTTTTCTTTGTTGGGAAGTTTTTAATTATTGACTCAATCACTTGTTATAGGTCTCTGAGATTTTTTATTTCTTATTATGTTAGATTAGGTAATTTGTATGTTTCCAGAAATTTGTCCATTTCATACAGGTTTTCTTGTTCATAGTACCCTCTTTTTTTTTTCTTTTTTTTTTTTTAAGATTTATCAATTTATTTATTTACTTTTTTCCATTTTTAGCCCCCCTCCCCGATTTTTGCCGTTTCCATTCGCTGGGCAATTCTCTGTTTCCGCCTTCTGCCCTTTCTTCTCATCCTTCTCCTCCTGTTCTCACTGGGATTAGAACCTCGGAACCTCCTATGTGGGAGAGATGCATCCTACCGCCTGCGCCACCTTAGTTCCTGTATAGTACCCTCTTATAATTCTTTTTATTTCTGTAAAGTTGAAAACAATGTCCCCACTGTATTCCTGATTTTAGTTATTTATGTCCTCTCTTTTTCTTTATCAGTCTGCTAAAGGTTTGCTGATGTTATTGATCTTTTTAAAAAGTCAATTTTTGGTTTTGTTGATTCTCTTTATTTTTCTAGTCTCTATTTCATTCATCTCTTGTCTAATCTTTACTATTTCCTTCCTTTTACTAACTTTGAGTTTAGTTTGCTCTTCTTGTTCTAGTTTCTTTAGATGTGAAGTTAGGTTCTTGATTTGTGATCTTTTTTAATGAGTGTTTGTTTTCATTTGTCTCAAGACAATTTTCCTAATTTTCCTTGTGATTTCTTCTTGGACCCATTGGTTGTCTAATAGTACTTTGTTTAACATCCACAAATTTGTAAATTATCTAGTTTTTCTTCCATTATTGATTTCTATCTTTATACCATTGTGGCTTGAGAATATATTTTGCATCATTTCAATATTTAATTTCCTAAATTTAATAAGATTTTATTTGTGGGCTATCAGATAGTCTATCCTGGAAAATGTTCTATGTACACTTGAAGAGAATATGTATTCTTATGTAATCTAAAGCATCTTTATTATTTTTTTAAAGATACTTAGATTACACAAATGTTACACACAAAAAAAATAGGGATTCCCACATGCCCCACTCCCCACACCTCCCACACCCTCCCACATAAACAACATCCTTCATTAGTGTGGCACATTCATTGCAAATGATAAATGCATCCTGGGGCATTGCCATTGAACATGGACCATAGTTCACATTGTAGTTTACACTCTCTCCCACACAATTCTGCAGGCTATGGGAAGATATATAATGGCATACATCTGTCATTGCAATGCCATTCAGAATGATTCCCAAGTCCCAAAAAAGCCCCTGCATTATACCTGTCTTTCCCTCCCCCTGATCCCAGAGCCTCTAGTGGCCACTGCCTCCACATCAGTGCTGTAATTTTTTCCATTGCAAACACTTCTTTAAAAATAAAAAAAATAAAAAGAATATGTATTTTGCTATTGCTGTTGTCCATTAGGTCTAACTGGTTAATAGTGTTTTTCAAGTCCTCTATTTCCTTATTGATCTTCTGTTTAGATGTTATATCAGTTATTGAACGTGGTATATTGAAGTCTCCAACTATTATTGTAAACTATGTATTTCTTCCTGCAAGTCTATCATTTTTTTTTAAGGAGGTACCCGAGATTGAACCCAGGACCTCGTGTGTGGGAAGCAGGAGCTCAACCACTTAGCTACATCTGCTCCCCGATTCTATAAATTTTTGCTTCACATCTTTTGGAACTCTGTTGTGAAGTGCATATATGTTTATAGTTGTTATATCTTCTGGTTGAATTGAACCTTTTTATCAATATATAATATCCTTCTTTGTCTCTTGTAAACTTTTTTGACCTTTTCTGACTTAAAGCCTGTTTTATTTTTGCAACTTTTTTTTTTTTTTACAATTATTATTGATAAAAATATAGCCACTCAAGCTCTCTTTTAATTATTGTTTGCATGGAATATTTTTTCCACCCTTTTACTTTGCATCTTTGTACCTTGAGTGAGTCTCTTGTAGACAACATAGAGATGGATCATACTTTTTCATTCAATCTGCCAATCTCTGCCTTTTAATAGGAGAGTTTAATCCATTGACATTTAAGGTAATAATTGAAAAGGAAGGATATACTTCTGCCATTTAGCTATTTGTTTTCTATATGTTGTGTACTCCATTACCTATTTTTTAAAATTTAGTTTCTTTTTTTGTAGTGTAACATTTTGATTCCTTTCCTCTATATTTTTAAATTATTTTCATAGTGGTTACCTTTGTAATTACACTTGGTCTCATAAACTAATAACAACGTAGTTCAACTAGTATCAACCTAGTTTCAGTAGTATACAAATTCTCTACTCCTATATATCTCCATTCCTCTCCTTTTATATTGTTAATGTTTCAGATTACATCTTTATATATTGTCTGCCCATTAACACAGATTTTAAATGTTATTTTACACATTTGTCTGTTAAGTCATTGTATCAGTCAGCCAAAGGGGTGTTGATGCAAAGTACCAGAACTCTGTTGGCTTTTATAAAGGGTATTTATTGGGGTAGAAGCTTACAGTCACAAGGCCCTAAAGAGTCCAAGTCAAGGTACCATAAAAGGGGTGTTCTCACCCAAAGTCATTTGCCACGTGTTGAAGCAAGATGGCGGGCAATATCTGTGAGGGTTCAGCCTTTCTTCTTCCTCTTAAGGCTCCATGGTCCCAGCTTCTTCTGATCTCAGTTGTAGGCTGGTATAATGCTCATCTCTATCCCCGGGACTTGTTTCTTTCTGGGTTCACCTTATCTGGTCTCTTCACAAGGTCAGCTGTAGACTCTCAGGCTCATGTCTCTTCCTGGGGCCTCTGCTGTGTCTAATGAGCTGTCTCTCTTTCTCTGTGTTCTTCTTCTCTGTGTATCTACTTCCATGTGAGAGTCTGTTTTATCAGCCCACCAAGGGAGTGGGGACTCAAACCTGCATGCCCTAATGACTTGGTCAGATCAAATCCTTAATCTTAACATAATTTAATCAAAGACATCTCAGCTGAATCTAATACAATCAAAGAGTATCATGCCCAGAGAAACAGACCAGTTTACAAACGTAATTAATATCTCTTTCTTTGGAATTCATAAATAATATCAAACTGCTACAGTCATATAGAAGGGAAAAAAATCAGGTACAAACCAAAAGTACAATATAGGATTTTATATTTTCCTATTTAGTCACTTTTACCAGTGTTCATTATTTCTTCTTATGGCTTCAAGTTACTAACTAGTATAGTTTCATTTCAGCCTAAACGACTACCTTCGGCATTTCTTGTAGGGCAGGCCTTCTGGTAATGAACTTTTTCTATTTCTATTTATCTGTAAATGTCTTAATTTCTCCTTTTGAAAGATAAGTTTGCCAGATATAAAATTCTTGGTTGACTTTAAGTATTTTAAATATGCCATCCCACTGTCTTCTGGACTTAATGGTTCTGATGGGAAATATGCTGTTAATTTAATTGGGGATCCCTTGTATGTGACCAGTCACTTCTCTCTTGCTGCTTTCAAAATCCTCTCTTTGTCTTTAGATTTCGACAATTTCACTAAAATGTGTCTTGGTATGGCTCTTAGAGTCTATTCTGCTTGGAATATATTGAGTGTCATGGATGTGTATATTTATATCTTTCATCACATTTGGTCATTATTTCTTCAAATACTTTTTCTGCCTTTTTCTCTCTCTCTTGTCCTTCTGGGACTCCAATGATGCCTATATTGAAGTGCTTGATGATGTCCCCCCAATTTTTTCTTAATTATTTTTTCTTTATACTCCACACACTGGATAATTTCAATCATCTTGTCTTCAAGTTTGCTGATCTTTTCTTCTGCCTTTTCAAATCTGCAGTTGAAACCATCGAGTGTGTTTTTCATTTCCATTTCTCCAAAATTTCTGTATTTGCAACTTCAAAATTTCTGTTTGGTTCCTTTTAATAATTGCTATCTCCTTATTTTGTTCCTGATTTTTAAGTTATTTGTGTATGGATCCTTTAACTCACTGAACATATTTAAAACAGTTGGTTAAAATCTTTGACTAGTAGTTCCAATGTATGACCTTCCTTAGAGATGGTTTCTGGCAAATTCTTTTTTTTTCTTTTTTTCCTGTGAATGGGTCATAGTTTCCTGTTTCTTTGTGTGTTTCATAATTTTTTGTTGAGGACTGGACATTCCAAGTATTATATTATTAAACTCTGGAAATCTAATTCTTCTCCTCTGGGATTTCCAGGTTTTATGTATTTGTTTTTGTTGAGCTCTGGAGACATTAATTTGTGATTTTCCAAATCATTTTTACTCTTCAACAGGAATGGAAATAGAAAAGATGAAAGAGAGGGAAAAAAGGCACTGCCTCTTTAAGACTCTTTTGATGCTTTTGCCCAAAGGAGGCTGGAACAATGGTCACCCTCAGAGCTGCCCCCCATGGAGATCTGAAGTTACTCATCAGAGTAGGGATCAGTGATCAGACCACACAACCCCAGATTTTGGAGGACTTAATCCCTATAGCCCCTCCTGGCACCAGCAAGCTGCACTTGAACCCTGAACTGCAGTCCCGTGGCTGCCTGCTGTGCAGCTGGGAGATCGTGGACAAAGCTACCACGTGGAGGGTGAAAGTCACCCATATTTACTGCAATTTACTAGCCTCTTCCTCCAGCTCCTCCCTGAATGCTGCTCTTCTTCCTCTCGACTCCAGAGTTTCAAAATAATTGATTCTTGCCAGTTCAATAGTTGTTTTGGTGGAGGGACTGATTCCTGGAGTTTCCTACTCTGCCATCTTCCCACAGAGTAGGAATTCACCAATTTTTAAAATATCTTATTTGGAAATAATTTCAAATTTGCAAAAAAAATTATAAAACTAAAAATAGTACAAGAACACACATATGCCCTTTATCCAGTTTCATCTATTGTTATTATTTACCCTATTTATATTAATTATTTACATTCTCCCCACCTTGGCAAAATACTTTGGTGTGTATTTCTTAAGAATAGTTATATTCTTTTATATAACCACAGTTATCAATTTAATAAGTTTACAGTTACAATACCTTTATCTAATCTACCATCTATATTTCAACTTTGTCAATTGACACAATAAAGTCCTTTATAGCATATTTTCCAGACCCTGTACAAGACCCAGTCTCCTTTCCTTCTTTCTTCTTTCCTTCCTTCCTCTCTTCCTTCTCCCTCCCTCCCTCCTGGTCTTCCTTCCTCCCTTCCTTTCTTTTCCCTTCAGTATGGTTATGGTATTCATTTGAAATATAATTAGGCTCATTTGCTTTGGTTTGCTTTTCAATTTTAGTTCCCCCCTTTCCAATTTTATTGATTTAATTCTATTTTTTAATATATAGACTAGTAACCCTACTTTCAAAAGTCAAAACTATGCATAAAGGTATACTCAGAGAAGTGTCTCTAACACTTCATTTCTTCTCACTCCTTATGGGGGTGCCAACTTCATTGTTGTCTGGTTTATCTCCCTGAATTTCTTTTTGTAAAAATAAACAGATATGTGTGTATTTTTATTGCCCCGTCTTTCTTACACAACAGACAGCATGCTGTATATGCTCTTTTGTACTTTTTTTTTTTTCACTTTACAGAGTATCCTGGAAATCACTTCATTTCGGTTCATAGAGACCTTCCTTGTTCTTTTTTCACAGCTGCTCAGTACTCCATTGTGTGGGGTTGCCACAATGTGTTCAACTACCCTCCTATGCTTGGACATTTAGGTAGTTTCCAAGATTTTACAATAACAAGCAATGCTGCAATGGGTAACCTTGTACACACATATTTTCATATATTGTTGGAGATGTATCTTTAGGATTATTTCCTAGAGACGGGATTGCTGGTTTCAAAAGTAAATGCAGGGGGCGGATGTGGCTCAAATGGTTGGGTGTCCGTCTGCCATATGGAGGGACCTGGGTTCGATCCCCGGGACCTCCCGGTAAAATAAAAAATATATATATAGAAGGCGCATGGGCTGCCAGGCTCTGTGTGCCGCTGAGCTGTCGGGCCCCGGGAGCCATGCAGCAGAATGATGACGTAACAGGGGAGAGACAAGACGAGATGCTCCGAAAGCTCCAGAAGCCAGGAGCTGAGGTGGCGCAGGCAGCAGAACACCTCTCTCCTACATCGGAGGTCTCCAGGATCGAATCCTGGTGAAGACTGGAGGAGGAGGATGAGAAGAGATGGCAAGAAACAGACACGGAGAATTATCCAGCAAATGGACACAAAACAGCAAATGGGGAAGGGGAGGTTTAAAATGGATAAAGCAAATAAATAAAATCTTTAAAAAAAAAAAAAAGTAAATGCATACAGAGATTGTCAGATACTGCCAAATCCCCCTGCCTACCAGTTTTACCATTTTGCATCCCTACCAGCTATGTAAGAGAGTGTTTACCATGTTTTCTGTCACAAATGATTGTCACTTGCTTCATTAATCAGAGGCCCCCAATTAGGAGATGCTCTGCATTCTCCACTTCTTTCCACTTGTGAGGACATTCTCACTGGGCTGTCTCCGGAAATACCTAGTTCCCCATTACTGGAGGGGGATATGCAGCAGCTGGGTGGGCCTGTCATGACATGGGGTGGGGAAGAGTTTTAAAACTATTATGATAAAAACTGAAGTAACGTGTTCATTGTGGAAAATGCTTGCATGAAAAAAAAAAAAAGAAAAGAAAAAAAAAAATCTCTTGTGCTCCTACCCCCAAAATAGGCAATTACCAGGATTTTGGTATATTTCCAGATTTAAAAAAATTTCTAAATTTCTACTTTGCTTTAATTTTTCTCACTTTGAAATAATTATAGATTCACACAAAGTTGCAAAGATAGTACAGAGAGGTTCCAATTTCCCCCAGTAGGTACATCTCACGTAACTATAGTACAATATCAGAATATAGTTCTAATGCGAATATTCTTGCTGTCCTGATTTTGTGATAATCAGGGTAGGCTAAACATTTGCTATATTAGAAACCATGCATGTGTCCCCAGACCTAGTTTTTCTCCCTAGGTCTGGTTTTTAGAATGCTGGTGATAAACTAAAGCTGATTTATTATATGACCATCCTGTATGGGAAAAGACTGTAACTCTAGGTATTTTTGGTCAACCTTAAGAGATACAGCAAGGGGACAGATATGGCTTAGATGGTTGGGTGTCCATCTCCCATATGGAGGGACCTGGGTTCGATCCCTGGGACCTCCTGGTAAAAATAAAAAAAAGAAAAATATAGAAGGTGCGTGGGCCACCAGGCCCCATGCGTGGGTGAGCTACCAGGCCCCGCGAGGCATGCAGCAAGATGATGACATAACAGGAGAGTGACACAAGGGAGAGCCAAGACAAGATGTGCTGAAAAATCAGGAACTAAGGTGGCACAGGCGGTAGGATGCCTCTCTCCCACATCAGAGTTTCCAAGGATTGAATCCCAGTGAAGACAGGAGAAGGATGAGAAGAGAGAGCAGGAAACAGATACAGAGAGTTGCCCATCGAATGGACACAAAAACAGCAGAACGGGGGAGGGTGTTGGTGTGTAAACATGGATGAAATTAAATAAATCCTTAAACAAAAGAGAATATAGTTCTATGTATAGATCTGTGTCAACTTATCACATGTGTAGGTCCATGTCGACACCACTGCAATCAAAATACACAACTCTTTCATCACCACGAAGATCTTCCCCATGTTACTCCTTTGTGGTCACACTCCCCCCTTCTCCCACCATCCCTTAATCCCGGCAACCGCTGATTTATTCTCTATCTCTTTAATTTTGTCACGTCAAGAATGTTATAGAACACATAAAAGCGGCCATGGCTGCTTGTTAAAATTAAGCTTCCCGAGCCCCCCCGACCTAGTAAATCGGCGTGAACGAGCGAGTAAAGGCAGGCCTTCCTCACAGGCTGCTGAGTGCCCCAGCCACAGACCCGCTATGTCCAAGGGCATCCACTTTCCTCGAGCCTGCCGCGCGTGCTGCTCTGAGCACCTAGAGTCCCCTCACTCGACCCTCCCCGCCATCCTGCGAGGGGGGCACCGCTGTTTATCCCAGCCTGCAGATGGAGAAAACGGAATCACAGACAGGTGATGGCGCTTTCCCAAGGGACTGCAGCCGGGATGTGGAGAACTGTAAGAGTTAAAACCGTCATCTTACAGCTCCAGGAAGTGTAATGGGGAGCTACAGCTACGCAGTGAGCAAGTGGAGGAGCCGGGATTCGAACCCCTGCCGTCTGGCTCCGGAGTTAGCCTGCTTGGCCCTTGTGCTTCACTGGAGCGAACACGTGGTGACAGTCTTAGTTTGCTAGGGCTACTGTGACAAAGTACCACAGATGCAACGGCTTAAACAACAGAAATGTATTATCTCCTGGCTCTGGAGGCTAGAAGTCCGGAATGAAGGTTTCGGCAGGGCCGTGCTTCCCCTGAAGCCTGCAGGGTTCTGGCGGTGGCCGCGCGTCCTCAGCTCAGCCTCTGCTTCCGTCACGTGGCCGGCTCTCTCCCTGTCTCTGCATCAGCTGCCTGTGTCTCTGTTCAAATGTCTTCTCCTCCTAAGCACTCTAGACATAGCGGAACTCTCTCGCACTTCCTCTAGTCTGAAGCCCCCTCTGCCTATCAGACTCCTCCCCTGGCTCACCTCTTCATTCTCCAGGTCTCGGCTCTGATGCCCCCTCCTCCAGGAAGCCCCCCTGATCCCCCCACAGGGCTCCCCCATCCCAGCTTTGCCCACTCTGGGTCTTCACTGTCTGGGGATGGGCATGTCTTCCCTAATGGACTGGGGGCCCCATGTGGGCAGGGCCAGGACAGTCTTGGTCACCACTGTGACACAGAGTTGGAGTGCAGGAAGCACTTGTTAAATGAATGAATTGTGGATGCATGGCTTAATGGTAGTTCCCTGATCCAGTTGATAATGTTAAATCTCCTTGGCTATATGCTTCCAAAGACCAACAGTTTGTCTTGCCTATAGAGAATTTTTTTTTTAAGTAATTTATGTATTGAATCTTTACCATGTCCCCTCCTCCAGGAAGCCTTCCCTGCTCCCCCAAGCTCCCTCAGGTGCTCCCTGGAACTCTTCCAGCCCTGCCCATTCTGTACTTCCCATCTGTCTGACTCCAGAGCCTTTGTTTATGACCAGCTTCCAAAGCACAAGCATCATTTCAGGTCATTTAGTATTTATAGGCAGCTCACTGTGAGCCTGGCACAGGGCCTGGCTTTATTAAGTTCTCAGTACCTGAGAGCTGCTGTTACTGTTTAATTTTATTATCACTGCTCTTGACCATCCTAAGCCAGGTTCCTGGTCTCATCTAACTCTAACATTCTGGAATTGTCCCTCCACAGAACAGCTTCTCGCCAGGCTGCTCACGGACCCCACCAAGGAGGCAGGGAAGGGAGCTTGGGTGTTGCGGGAGGTTCTTCTTAAGGGGACCCAAGAGCCCACAGGCAGGGTTTTCTTTCTCTTTTTCTGCCTTCTGGGAAACCCCTGGGTTCCTGGAGTTCCTGCTTTCTGTGCCAGGCAGAGAAGGACAGTGAGCCCTGGGGAAGAGGGCAGAGGTGGGGTCAGAGTCCCCCATCCCCACCCAGCCGTCATCCAGGGCATGTAAGTTTGCAGCAGGGCAAAGGGCAAGAGATGGGGCTGGAAGGGCCGCGGCCGGAGCGGAGGCCAGTGTCTGTGCTGGCCGGGCAGGCGGCTCGCCGGAGCCAGGACCATGGGGCCCGCTGACTGGCAGGGCCCCCGCTGGACGGGCATCCTGCTCTTGGGTGAGCACCCACTCCCTTCAGGTGGGGGAGGGGAGGGGGCGGACAGAGACAGAAACAGCGACAGACAGAAATAAAGATGTGAAAGAGACTGACAGAGATGTAGGCAGAGACCAGAGACAGACAGACACAAAGAGAAAGGGAGACAGGCATAGAGACAGAAGGAGAGATAGACAGAGAGCGAGACAGCAAAACAGAGATGGAAAGGAGGGAGAAGGCGGCAGGGGCCTGTGTGCCCAGGTCCATGCATCAGGAGGGGTTGGGGGTGGGAGTGAAATTTATGCCTACAGGGGATCCGAGGCAAAAGGGAGAAACTAGAATATTTGGATGAGAAAAGCATTTTGGAGGAGAAGAAATGATTTTGCAACATGTAGTGTGCAGAGATGAGGGCTCGGCCCAGCCCCGTTGTGTGGCCCTGTGGCCGGCTCCTCCCTTTCTGGGCTGCAGCTTCCTGCCTGACCCTGGAAGGCTGCAGGAGCTCCGGGATCCTTCTCAGGGGAGGGGGTTGCTGAGAGTTATTAGCTGTGTCCGCAGGTATCTCTGCAAGATTTGCCTCCTCCTGGTGGGACAGAAGGCAGGACGCCTCTGGGGAGGGAGGCTTCGTGTCTCGGGAGGGCATGCAGTATTTCCCACAGTCCTCCACTCCAGCTGTTGACCATCATAATCCGGGCTCCTGGCCCAGTCCATAATATTCTGGAGGTGTCCCTACACAGAGCCACTTCTTCCCAGGCTGCTCACACATCCTATCATTGAGGAAGGGAGGGGAGCTCGGTAGGGGGCGGGGTGTAATTCTCAAGGGGACCCAAGGGCTAAAGAGTGAGGTTTTCTTTCTCCAGGGGCAGGAATGGTTAGTATCCCATTTTAACATGGGGAAACTGAGGCACAGGCAGGGGACATACTAAATGGCATAGCTGAGGTTCCAATGTAGCTAGGCTCTGAGCCTGTGGCCCTACCTCCTAACCGTAGAAATACAGGCCCAGGAAAGAAGAAGAGTTATGATGACAATGATACTGATGGTCTTAGCAGCAGTGACCCAGCAGTTAGTGCTTAAGCACGTCACATCTTGTGCTTCAATCAGACCTCGCAGCAACCCGATGAGCTAAGTTCTATTATTCACCCTGTTCTGCATTTGAAGAAACTGAGGCTCATGGAAGGAAAGCCCTTAGCCTGTGAATAGAGTCAGTAAGTCCATATTTGCTTCCAAACATCCTGAGAGCTCAGGCCCTTCACCGCTGAAGGAGTGGGGGCCGAGGCAATGCCTGGACCCACCTGGGGACTTTTAGGGGGTAGAGAGGGGCATGATTGCCAGCCTCTGTTAACTGGGTGGAGAGGAGTGAGGGAATATACGGTCAGCGGCATGTGCACTTGACTTCTGGGGCTGGGGACCCCTTTCCCCCATTCCCACAGGTTCTTTCAGCCTCTGTACCTGTCGGCAGAAGGACCCAATGGAAAGCTGGGAACTTCTGCTATCTTGTTCCCCTTTCCTCCCCATCCAGGAATCTCTGTCTGAGGACAAGCCTGAGGAAGTACCAAGGGTCATTTTTTCCCCACCAGAGAAGCTCCCGTTTATTGGGGTTGACTCTGTGCTCATTACCAGGCTGACAGGAGGAGTGGTGTCAAGGGCAGTCTTTGGGGGCTGGCAGGTCAGGTTCAGGTTTAGCTTCTGCCACTTACTGTGGGGTCTTAGCAAACTCTTTCAGCACCCTGAGCACCCACTTCCCCTCTGTGAAACGGGGCGGACAGTCATACCTCACCTGTGGGGCAGCACCATTTAAGGAAGCACAGTGACCACCAGGGGGCCCAGTGAAAGCTTGCCCATATTCCTTCTTGCCCTCACAACAACCCCGGGGTACAAGGAACACTGTGCCCATTTTACAGAAGAGAAAATCAAGGCTCAGAGAGGATAATACCAGGCCCTAAGCCACACAGTCCATAAGTAGCAGATTGGAATCAGGCCTCCAGGGATGAAACAGCACGTCCATGACCTTAGGCGTCCTTTGAACTGCCCCCACCTCCCTGAATGCCTCCCCTCTCTCCTCCCAGCCTCACTCTTGACCATGTGGAGTCCACCAGCTGCAGCCCAGGGCACTCTAGACACCAGTCTCCAAAGTGGCAAGGACATTGTTCCGTTTATGCTTGGGAACCCCCGGACACCCCAGACTCATGGCAGATTCAGAGGTGAGGCACAGGCGACAAGGCTGTCCCTCTGATCTCTGCCTGCACACCTCAAGCACCTATCAGGGCTCCTTGCCCAAAGTCCCAATGGTCTGGAAACAACTGGCCCAATCAGTTGTGTTGGGGGTGGAGTAAAAGGGGTGGGCTGTGGCTGTCTCCACTGCGGGAGGAGAAGGCTGGTGAAGAACCAGATAGGGGGACATGCCTGGCATCCCTGTTACAAGTTTGATTCTCTTTGCAACTGATACTAACTGACCCCTTGTCTGCCCTAGATCTTCTGCTTTACCCTTAAATCTCATTTAAAGGGGCTCAGAGAGGGGACATAATTTTCCCAAGATCACACCAAGAATGAGCCATAAATCCTGGATTTGAGCTCAGGCAGTTCAACTCTAGTGTGTCTTCTGGCAAATCCAACCCATTCCTGTCTATCTGGGTCTCTCTGTGACCCTGTCTTTTTTGTCTTCCTCTGTATCTGTGTCCCTTTCTTTCTATTTCTTCCTTTGCAGAGTCTCTGACCAAGCCCATCATTTCGATCAGCCAGAGCAGTGTCATAGAGCAGAGGGCCAAGGTGTCCTTCTACTGTGCCACCAACGACGCCAACATTACCATCCACTGGATCTTCAACAACGCCCCCCTCATGCTCCACGAGCGGATGCAGCTATCCACGGATTGCAAGATCCTTACCATCCTCACTGTCCAACGGGAGGACTCCGGGGCTTATCAGTGTGAAGTCTGGGGTCTCGTTCAGGTCCAGAGCAGTGATCCCACCTTCCTGGATGTGGGCTGTGAGTCCTTTGTCATTCTTTCCAACCTCTCACTGACACCTACTTCCTTGGTGATCTCATTCTGTCTCATCGCTTTAAGTATCATCCAAACGCAGACATGTCTATCCTTGAACTCCAGACACATAACTGTCTGTTTAACATCTCTGCTTGGATTCTACTGAACACTTCCAACCTAATGTAGCTAGAACTGAACTGAAAAGACTCCAAGTCATTGGATGGTTGATCCAAATCTTACCTGGGGAGAGGTGACAAAGAGCATTAGCCTTCATACTTGAGATGTGCCTTCCAAATCCTGCTTTATCCAGGGATAAGACTGCCATTTTAATCTCCAGTAGATTCCTGCATCTCCCTTAAAACTGATCCAGAGTGTAGGTGGGGAGGAGGGAAATAGTAGCATTTATTGACCCCCTAAGATCCTTATCAGAGCGGTGGCTGGTATTATTGTTATGGCTAGGATTGTTCTTTTTCTCCCAGATGGTCCTGATTCCATCAAAATCAAGTTGGAGCCTGGTGTACCAAACGGGGAGGTGGTTGAGGTGTTAGAGAGCTCTACGGTGAACTTCTGGGTGGAGATGCAATCTCACCCAGTCCCTGACTATTCCTGGTTTCTCCCCAATGGCTCCATCTCATCTTCTGAGAGATTCACCATCGATGCCCTGTCCTGGGAACATGAGGGTGTGTACAGATGCTTGGTATCCAACACTGTCACCCAGCTGTCCCGTGTGGGTGCTGTTAAAGTGCGAGTACTCGGTGAGTTTCCTTTCCTGGTTTCACTCTGTTGTTCCTTTGAGAATTGGAGGCTGTCAAGGTCAGAAGGAACCAAGCGTTCTTAATCTGGGGCATTTGGACAAGCTGGGAGTGGGGATGGTCCCTGGATGGGTACCACGTTGCATGGAAAATGTTTGTGCTATTTTCTGGAGAAAGGGTCCACAGTGGTTATGGGGTTCTCAAAGGGGTTTGGAATTCTGAAAAAAGTTAAGAGCCACAGGGCTACAGCAATAACCCGGGCTGGAGGAGGACCCAGAGAAGGGCCAAGACAAGGGATGAGGATTTGCACAGTGGCAGGTGGCAGAGCAGGGCTCCGACCACAAGGAAGGACCTGGCTCCTGCTCAGCATGTCCTCCACAAGATCACCTGGGCTCTGGGTGGGGTGTCCATGCCTTGATTCTCTAGGGGTGGGAGCTGATTCTCCCTACATACACACACTAACACAACACACACACAGTTCACACACAGAGGCTCACACGCACAAATACTCACACATGCTCAGCCCACTCACACACATGCATGACACGGTAGACACATATAACTCACACAACATGCGACACTACAAACAACACATATACTCACAACACGTGCAGAACATACACATAACACATAATACATAACATGCATACAACAGATGCTCACACACAATATATGCAACACACAGTACCCAATGCATCACAGACACATGCCACACTTAGAAAATACACACTCACATACACCATACAACAAAACCCACAATATATATACCATCCACTCACAGATATGCACATCAATACATACTCATGGAAGTGGATGTGGCTCAAGCGATTGGGCTCTTGTCCACCATATAGGAGGTCCAGGGTTTGATTCCCAGGGCCTCCTGGTGAAGGCGAGCTGGCCCACATGGCGAGCTGGCCCGCGCAGGAGTGCTGGCCCGAGGGGAGAGCTGGCGCAGCAAGATGACACAACAAAAAGAGAGACAGAGGAGAGACGATAAGAGATGTAGCCGACCAGGGAGCTGAGGTGGCACAAGAGATTGAGCACCTCTCTCCTCTCCAGAAGGTCCCAGGATCAGTTCCTGGAGCTGCCTAAAGAGAGGACAAGCAGACACAGAAGAACACACAGAGAGCAGACAGCAACCACAAAACAATGAGGGGAGGGAGGGGTAAATAAATAAATAAATAAGTAAATCTTAAAAAAAAAACATACATAGCACACAGCATACCCCATGTAAAACACATACACAGCATGTATTACCACAGGCACACAACACACCCTCACACAAAACACATATATACACACAACACACACAGTGCATACACACTCACACTCAATAGCTTCCATACATCATATACTCAAACAGAAAATGCATACACCATATACCATGCATTCAATACCCTCAACACATATATACAACTGACACGCAATACACACTCAAAATACTACACTACCACACACACAACACAGCATCCACAAAGTACATATACCACATACCAGGTACACAAAACACAATATCACACACAACTCACTCTCATAGTGTATTAGTCAGCCAAAGGGGTGCTGATGCAAAGTACCAGGAGCTGTTGGCTTTTATAAAGGGTATTTATTTGGGGTAGAAGCTTATAGTTACAAGGCCCTAAAGAGTTTGAGTCAAGTTCAGTTCCTCACTCAAGTCTGTTGCCACATGTTGAAGCAAGATGGCGGGTGACATCTGTGAAGGTTCAGCCTTCCTCTTTCCTCTTAAGGCTCCATGGGCCCAGCTTCTTCTGATCTCGGCTGTACGCTGGAGGGCTCATTTCTCTCCGGGCTTGCTCAGTTAGCTGCTCAGGGCTCTGATCTCTTTAGCTGCAAACTATCACGTGAATGGCTTCTCTCTCTTCTCGGGGTCACAGGATCAAAGCTGACAAAGTTCTCTCCTCTGGCATCTATGCATCTCTCTCTGTTCCCGTGTGTATCTACTTCTGTGTGTCCCCTTGATTGAGTGTCTGTTTATATAGCCCACAAAGGGGACAGGGACTCAAACTGAGGTGCCCTAATGATGCATTCGAATCAAAGCCCTAATCTTAACATAATCTAATCAAGGCATCTCAGCTGAATCTAGTAAAATCAATGGGTATCACACCCAGAGGAACAGACCAGTTTACAAACATTCTCTCTTTTTGGAATTCATAAATAATATCGAACTGCCACACATAGTATATTCACATAATCGACACAACACACACTCACACAATAGACATACCCATATCACATACACACCACCCACAACACATGCACATACATTCCTGGAAGACCTCTGTGGGTCCCACACGGGCAGGAGACCGGGATATGGTCCCTGACCTTGACCCTGTATCTCCACGTGTTTCTAGAAAGACTGACCAAGCCCCGCATCGTGTTCCCAAGCCTGAGTCTCGTGGAGAATGCCAGCTCCGTGGACCTGACCTGCCAGACCACCCACCAGGAGGCTGGAGTCCAGTGGTTCCTGAGCGGCCAGCTCCTCCTGCCCAGCGAGCGCCTGGGGCTGTCAGCTAACAACAGGACTCTGACTGTCCGTGGCCTTCGGAGGGATGACATCGGGCCCTACAGATGCAAGGTCTGGAACTCGGGCAGCCGCATGTGGAGTGACCCCGTCAGGTTGTCCATCAGCTGTGAGTCGTCCTGGGCCTGGACCTTCTCCTCCCCCTCTCTCTTTAGCGTCTTCCTAGTAGTCATTCATTCCATGGGAATATTTATCCCTTGCTCTGTGCCTGTCCTCATGGAGCTTACGTTCCAGTGGTGGGGGACAGACCGTGATCAGATGAGAAAGTGAGATAGGGTGCGTCAGATGGGACTGTGTGCTAAGGAGGAACGTGAGGCCTGGGTGAGGGACCGGGGATGCTGAGAGCAGCCGTGCTGCCCTCTTAGCTTGTGCACAGGGGAGAAGGAGGCGAGGGAGCGAGCCCTGCAGGCAGCACAGGGAAGGGAGTTGCAGGCCGAGGGAATAGCACGAGGTGGAGGTGTGTCGGAGGAGCTACAGGGAGGCCAGGGTGGCTGGAGAGGAGGGGACTAGGGGAAGAGTGAGAGGAGAAGAGGGTGGGGAGGTCACGGGAATGGGGGGAGCTGGACCCCACAGGGCCTACTGGGTCAAGGTGGGAGCTCTGGGAGCCCCAGGAAGACTCTGAGCATTGGAGGGACAGGGTGGGGTTTACATTTTCGCAGTATCTCTCTGGACTTGTTTGTGGGGAGGTGAGGGAGGAAGCAGGAAATGGGGTTTTGCAATAGTTTGTTTGGTCCTGGGCCTCCGAGACGCAGGCCTGAGAAGGGACTGAGCAGGATTGTTTTGCTTTCCTAGGGCCACGGTAGCAAGTTACCACCAACTGGGGGGCTTAAAACAACAGTAATGTATTGTCTCACAGTTCCGGAAGCCTCAAGTATGAGAGTCAAGGTGCCCTCGGGGCCAAGCTCCCTCTGGAGGCTCAGGGGAGAAGCCTCCTGGCCTCCTCCAGCCTCTGGGGGCGCCAGGCGTTCCTGGGCTTGGGGCCGCACTGCCCCCACCTCTGCCCCTGTGTCGCTGGCCCTCTTCTCCCTGTCTCCTCCTCTTGTAAGGACATTCGTCATTGGATTCAGGGCCCTCCCAGGCACTGCAGGATGATCTCAGCTCCATCTCCTTAACTGAATTATACCTGCGAAGCCCTTTGCCCAAATAAGGCCACATGCGCAGATTCTGGGAGTGGAGGACGTGGACATGTCTTTTGGGGGCCACAGTTCACACCACTACAGGGATTAGAAATGCACGGATTCCGTTAGGGGAAATACTCCTGTGAGAAAAATTAGAGTGGAAGCCGGGGAAGGCTGGGAGGGCCATAAGACCGACGGGGAGAGGGAGGGAAGGTCGGTGGAGGCGTCCTAGGCCTGTGTGTAGTCTAAGGGACGTCCATTCAGGTGACTGGGGGGCCCGTGTCTCCTAGATAGGGGTGTGCCTTTATACGCCCACCCCACTAAGGCAGCGGCAGGAGCAGCCCAAAGGTGTGGGGCTGGACTCCAGCTGGGTCCCAGGCAATTCTGCTCCTGCAGTGGGAGGTCCACGAGGCACCTGCTTGGGGCCCCTAGCATAGCCCAGAGCGAGATGATGGGGGCGGGGTGCGTGGCAGCTTGGGGGTGGGGATGAGAAGTGGTCAGACTGGGGATATAATTTGAACATCGAATTCCCAGGATTTGCTGCTGACTGACGTGAGATGAAGGACAGGAGTTGACCATGAGGCCCAGGTTTCTCACCTGGGCTCCTCAAAGGCTCTAGGTGCCGTGGAGTTGGACAGGGCTGGGGAAGGAGAGGTTTCGGCAGCGAGAGAAATACGGATTAAGGAGCAGGAGGCTATAGAGACGGGCTCTATCTCTGTCTTCTCTCTCCTTCCTTCTTCAGTCATTACATTTAAAGTGTCCATGCTGTGCTCACTCAGGGCCAGGCTGTAGGGTGGGCCCTTGAAAATGGCCGACTTTGAGAGCTCACAGTCTGCTTGGGGGGAAGGGGTCTCAATACTCGGGCAAATAAAATACAGTATTAGAGTGCTGCCTTGGGGAACAGAAGACAGGAAGCTCCTTGCCCAGTCTGGGAGATGTGAGAAATGGTGTCTGCAATGAGAGCCAACGGATGAGTGGGAGTTAGCTAGGTAGAGCAGACTCAGGGAAAAGCATGCCAGGCAGAAGGAAGAGAATGTACAACGGTCCTGAGGCACAAGAGAGCCTGGACACCCAATAGATTTTATTCCTGGTTTGAGAGTGGGAGGCGTGGAGAGGGAAGGGGTGGGGCTGGAGGGGTCTGCAAGGGCCAGATTGTGAATGACCTTGGCTTTGTTGCAAGGGCACTGGGGAGCCATGGAAGGTTTGAGCAGGGGAGGGACAGTGCCAGGTTTGTGCTAAGGAAGACCCCTCTGGTTGCCATGTGGAGAAGGCGAGACTGGGGCAGGGAGACCAGGAGCTGGCATGGGATTAGGGTGGGAGAAGTGAACAGATTCCGAGGAGGTTTGGGAGGAGGCATGGGCCAGGACTTTTCTCCTCCCCCGGTGTGACCCAACTAGAAACCCTTTGCATCTTTCTTTCCAGAAGTTCACGTTAATTTAAATCAGACAAGACTCTCAAACTCTTTTTGTTTGAAAGAGAAATCCAATACCCATTTCATTTGTCTCCTTCATGAGCGTGCGTGG
Source organism: Tolypeutes matacus (assembly GCA_026826555.1). Lineage (NCBI taxonomy): Eukaryota > Metazoa > Chordata > Mammalia > Cingulata > Chlamyphoridae > Tolypeutes > Tolypeutes matacus. The sequence continues at coordinate 6,285,816 of JAKSZT010054134.1, forward strand.
GAGGAGAGCAAAGCGCCAGTGGTCTCCTTCTGGCTTAACAAATACATCCAGCGATGTCACCACCAGGGCCAGGGGTTGCTGAGTAAGATATCCCATCAGAATGGAATAAGATAGCCCTTATCCCAGGTTAAGGGCTGTGCTCACAAGACACAGCTACCAGTGCTGAAGTCTGGGGGGCTTCCAAGACTCGTTTATTAGCATTCACTTTTGCAAGGGCAGGGTTTTAGTTTCTTGCTTACTCCTCCATGCTGTGGAATTTGATCTGCTCGCTGTGCAACTAAGGAGGAGGGAACATTTTCCCCTCCTTTATCTTGCTGAGATTTCTTTCAACAGCAGTTAGAAAAGCCTTTGCTTTTCAGGCTACAGTCTAGAATTCCATTAGTTAGAAGAAGAAGAAGAAAAAAGGCTGACCTGCCAATGTGGAAGCGAACAGGGTGGAATAGGATAATTTGCCAACGGGGGGTGGGGTGGGGGGGTGGAGTGGGTGACGCTTGGCCTCTGCACACAGATGGCCCGGACCGAGTGGACGTCACCAGAGAGCCGGCGTCTGGGGTGGTCAGTGCCGTCGAGGCGGGGCTCAACTCCAACCTGACCCTGCAGTGTTGGGCCGAGGCCCAGCCGGACGCTGAGTACCACTGGAGCCTTGAACACAACGCGCCAGTGTCCGTGGGAAAGCAGCTGGTCTTCGAGGCTCTGTCTTGGGAACACCAGGGACTCTACACCTGCACGGCCATCAACCCTCTGACCCGCTTGGCCCGCTCCGCCTTGGTCCTGGTCACAGTGGTCGGTGAGTCCCCGAGGTCCAAGTGGCCTTTCCCAAGGATGGCTGCAGCCAGCTAGTCTTCCCCTCCCATGGGCTGGAGTGTGGCCACAGTGTCCCACACAATCCCCAAGCCCCATCCCCGAACCTCAGGCCCTCGAACCTCTACTTCCTGGCTGTGTGCCCTGACAAACTGTCCTGACTGCTCTGAGCCTCAGTTTTCTGACTTGTAAATGAGGCTTATGATGCCTGCCTTTCAGGGTTGTAGAGAACATCAAATAATGTTAGAAGGACAATAGTCAGGAGGCTAAGCAGTGAGGGAAGGAGGTGGGGGCAGCCAGCAACCATACTAAGAACAACTGGGCAGAGGTCTCTGTATTTCTTAGTCTTGGATTCTTGAGAGGGCGACACAGTCTTGCTGTCAGCCAGAGTTCAAGTCCTGGCTCCAGTGCTTATTTGCTGTGTGACCTTGGGTAAGTTACTTCACCCCTCTGTGCCCCATGATTCCTTATCTATAAAATAAATATAATGGTTGTGCGTTTATCATAGGATTGTTGAATATTAACATTTGTAACATTCTTAGTCCAGTGCCTGGTGTTTTATGTTTGATAAGTAAGCAAATAAAATTACTCTTTATTGAGTCCTCACTATGTACCTTTCTGTATGGAACATCAGCAAACGTTTCTTGGGTCCTCTGTGCCAACCAGCTCTGAGAGGGGCCTGTTCGTACCTCCATGGTATAGAAAGAGAGATGGGACCTAGAGCCTCCAGCCCTTGTGCTGGGGCGTGAAACCAAGCTGGCGGCTTAAGAGCAATGCTCTTAATTGTTTGCTGAGCAGAGGACCCCACGTGGCTGTCTGAATGGCTCATTAGATCTTCAGAACAATCCTCTGGTCTGGTTAAGCCCATGTGATGGAGGGAGAAACAGGTTCAGAGGAGGATGCCACAAGATCAGTTGATTCTCACGGGAAGTAGGATTTGTATCAGATCGTGTGTGTGTGTGTGGGGGGTGCCCTGGGCACTTAGAAAGAACTTGGTAGATGGCGCTTCCATCATCATCATCATCATCATCTTTCATCGAGCAACTATTATGTGCCAGGCACTGTGGTGGTACTTTTACTTGTCAACTCATTTAATGCCCTCAAAGACCTATAGGGTTAGGAATTACTGTCCTTCTTTGGCATGTAAAGAAATGGAGGCTCAGAGGATGAAACTGAGGCCTTTTTGGGACTGTGGCCGGATTTCCCCCTTTGAGAAAGGTTCTGGACAGCAGCGGGCTGGAAAAGGCAGCAGCCAGTATGAGTGCTAGCACCTGTGTCAGACGGTAACAGTCATGGTCTTCTCTCATCCTCACGACACCCTGTGGGGTGGGGACCGTCTCCCTCGCTTTGCAGATGAGGAAATGAGGCGCAGAAAGGGAGGTGGCTTGTCCAGGCACAATGCCGGAGAGTCAAGGGGCTCAGAGCTAAAGCCCAGTTTCTGGCTGCCCTTTCCTCTGGCCCATGTCTCCCCCACAGGGAGGGGTAAAAGGCAAAGCTGTGTCTGACCCATCATCACAGCCAGAGTTTACTGCTCACTTCCCCTGGGTCTCAATGCTTTACATATATTAACACACTTAGTCTTTCCAGCAACTCTGTGAAGCCAGTTCCATTTTATAGAAGAGGAAATGGAATCAAAGAGAGGTCAGGTAGCATGCCCAAGGTCACACAGCTGAAATTTGAATCCAGGCAGCAAATTTTGACACCAGAAGCAGTTGCCTCCCAGTGTCTGGAAAACAAGTGCTTTTCAAATGACACTGGAGATAAAACCATAAGGTTGAGGATGGGGCTGGGGGCCAGGATGAGGCTATGCCAGGCCTGGGTCCTGATTCTCTCTCTCTCCACCCAGGTCCCCGGTCCTCCCTGTCTGCAGGGGCCATTGCTGGCACCACCCTCGGGATCCTGGCTGTGATTGCCCTAGCCACAGGACTGGGCTATTTCCTTTTGACCAGAAAGACCAGATGGTAATCCTGTGGTGGGGCAGGGGGCGTGTCTGGCAGAGGGGCCCCCACTTTTGGGGGAGGTGTTGCTGACCGTGGTGCTGAGTTGTGTCCTGGGGAATTTAGAGGGCTTGGGGGATAGAATATTTGCAGAGCCTGTGGAGATGGGCAAAGGCCAGAGACACAGAAGAACGAGGACTTTGGGGTTTCAGGCCCTCAAGGAAAACAGGAGAGGACCCCATCCAGGAGTTTGCGAAACCCACTTCTGAGGAGGATCACCCCGCCAAGTCCACTTCTGGTAAGTGACTCCTTAGCTGATCCTGGGCAGCTGCAAGGGCTGGGGAAGAGGCTGTCACTGGGAACCCTGGCCTCCAGTCCCAGCTCTGCCATCACTATGTGACCTGGGCAAGCCCTGCCTTCCTTGGGCCTCAGTGTCCCCATCTGGAAAAAGGATAAGAGCTGAGGGATTCTGCCTGCTCCAACAGCCCTCAGATGGCAAAACAGGACCATATGTGTCTCTACAATAATAGTTGGAGACTTCAATAAACCACTCTCAGCATTGGATAGAATATCTGGGCAGAGGATCAATAAAGAAACAGAGAGACTGAATAATAAAATAAATGGACTAAACTGAATAGACATGTACAGAACTTGGCATCCCAAAACAGCAGGATATACATTCTTCTCAAGTGCTCTTGGAGTCTTCTCAGATAGACTGTATGTTGGGTCACAAAGCAGATCTCAATAAATTCAACAAGATCAGAATTATACTAAACACTTTCTCTGATCATAATGGAATAAAGTTGGAAATCAACAACAGGAGGAAAAAGGGAAAATTCACAAATATATGGAGATTAAACAACACACTTTTAATAATCAGTGGGTCAAAGAAGAAATTGTGAGAGAAATCAATAAATATCTCGAGACAAATGAAAACAAGAACATAATATATCAGAACTTATGGGATGCAGTGAAGGCAGTGCTGAGAGGGAAATCTATAGCCCTCAATGTTTACATTAAACAAGAAGAAAGAGGTAAAATCAATGACCTAACTACACAGCTGGAGGAACTAGAAAAAGAACAGCAAATTATTCCCAAAGCAAGCAGAAAAAAATGAAATAAAGACCAGAGCAGAAATAAATGAAATTGAGAACAAAAATATACATAGAGAGAATGAACAAAACCAAAAGTTGGTTCTTCAAGAAGATTAACAAAATTGACACACATTTAGCTAGACTGACAAAGGGAAAAAGAGAGAAGATGCAAATATATAAAATAAAAAATGAAAATGGGGGCATTTACTGATAGCACAGAAATAAAGAGATCATAAGAGGATACTATGAACAAACTAAACAAGGTAGATGAAATGGAAAAATTCCTAGAAACATATGAACAACCGACACTGACCCTAAAAGAAACAGAAGACCTCAACACACCAATCACAAGTAAAGAGATTGAAACAGTCATCAAACAACCTCACAAAACAAAAAGCCCAGGACCAGATGGTTTCACAGGTGAGTTTCACCAAGCATTCAAAGATTTAATACCAATCTTACTCAAACTCTTCCAAAAAATTGAACACTATCAAACTCATTCTATGAAGCCAATATTACCCTTATACCAAAGCCAGATAAAGATATTATGAAAAAAGAAAATTACAGACCCATTTCTCTAATGAATATGGATGTAAAAATCCTCAGCAAAATACTTGCTAATCAAACCCAACAACACATTAAAAGAATTATTCATCATGATCAAGTGGGTTTTATACCAGGCATGCAAGGGTGGCTCAACACAAGAAAATCAATCAGCATAATATACCACATTAATAAATCAAAGAAGAAAAATCACATGATCCTCCTGATTGATGCAGAAAAGGAATTTGACAAAATACAGCATCCTTCCTTGATAAAAATACTACAAAAGATAGAAATTGAAGGAAACTTTATCAATATGATAAAGGCCATATATGAAAAACCCACACCTAACATTGTACTTATTGGTGAAAGACTGAAAGCTTTCCTGCTGAGATCGGGAACAAGACAAAGATGCCCACTGTCACCACTGTTGTTAGAGTTCTAGCGGTTCTAGCTAGAGCAATCAGGCAAGAAAAATAAATAAAAGTCATCCAAATCAAAAAGGAAGAAGGAAAACTTTTGCTATTCACAGATGAGGTGATCCTATACTTAAAAGGTCCCAAAAAACTACAACAAAGATACTAGAGCTAATAAACAATTACAGCAGAATGGCAGGATATAAGATTAATACACAAAGATCAGTAGTGTTGCTATATACTAGTAATGTGCAATATGAGGAGGAAGTCAGGTAAAAAATTCCCTTTACAATAGCGACTCAAAGAATCAAATATTTAGGAATAAACTTAACCAAGGACGTAAAGCACTTGTATTAAGAAAACTACAATGCATTGCTAAAAGAAAGTTTTTAAAAAGACCTAAATAAATGGAAGAACATTCTGTACTCACAGATTGGAAGACTAAATATCGTTAAGATGTCAATTCTATCCAAACTGATATACAGATTCAATACAATTCTGATAAAAATTCCACCAGCATTTTTTAAAAAGAAATGGAAAACACAATTATCAAATTTATTTGGAAGGGTAAGGGGCCCCAAATAACCAGAAAAATCTTAAAAAGTAACAGCAAAGTTGGAGGACTCTCACTTCTCAACTTTAAATCATATTACCTAGCTACAATGGTAAAAACAGCATGGTACTGGGAAGCGGCTGTGGCTCAATCAGTAGGGCTCCCGTTTACCATATGGGAGGCCCCGGGTTCGGTTCCCGGGGCCTCCTGGTGAAGGCAAGCCCGCCCGCACGGCGTGGTTAGCTGACCCAGCGAGCACAAGCAGCAAGGGGGGAATAAATGAATAAATAAATAAAATCTTTAAAAAAAAAGAAAGCATAAGCAATGAAAGAAAACATGTATAAATGGGACCTCCTCAAACTTAAACACTTTTGTGATTCAAAGGACTTTGTCAAGAAGGTGAAAAGGCAGCCTGCTTAATGGAGGAAATTCTGGAAACCACGTGTCTGATAAGGGTTTGATTTCCATTCTATATAAAAAGGTCATACACTCAAAAATAAGAGCAACAATCCAATTTAAAAATGGGCAAAAGACTTAAATAGACATTTCTCCAAAGAGAAAATACAAATGGCCAAAAAACCACATGAAAAAATGTTCAATATCATTAGCTATTAGGGAAATGCAAATCAAAATGACAATGAGATATCATCTCACACCACATAGAAAGGCCATTACTTAAAAAAAAAAAAAAAAAGACAGAAAACAATAAGTGCTGGAAAGGATGTGGAGAAAAGGAACATTTCTTCACTATTGGTGGGAATGTAAAATGGTGCAGCCTCTGTGAAAGACAGTTTGGCAGTTCCTCAGGAAGCTACATATAGAACTGCCATATGATCCAGCAATTCCTCTACTAGGAATATATCCAGAAGAACTGAAAGCTGTAATGTGAACAGACTTTTGCACACCAATGTTCTATGGTGGTGTTATTCACAATTGCCAAAGGATGGAAACAACCCAAGTGTCCATTAACTGATGAATGGATTAACAAAATGTGGTATATAGATATGATGGAGTACTACGCTGCTGTAAGAAGAAATGAAATTGGGACACATATGATAACATGGATAAACCTTGAAGACATTATGCTAAGTGAAGTAAGCCAGACACAAAAGGACAAATATTGCATGGTCTCACTAACATGAACTAAATACAAAGAATAAATGCATGGAGTTAAAACCTAGAGTATAGGTTAATTAGGAGATAGGAGGGCTGAGAAGGGGTAGTGATGCTTAATGTATGCTGTTTTAATTAACTTGACTATAAAAGTCTGGAAATGGATAGAGTTGATGGTGCCATATTATGGGGAGTAGAACTAATGCAGTTGGTTTATAAATGGGATTGTGGCTGAAAAGGGTAGTCTAGAGATGTAAATGTCAATTGAAAGAAAGAGAATAATTTAGGGACTGAATAATGTAGTGAACCCAGAGGTGGATGAGAATTGTGTTTAATAATACAAATACAAGAATGTCCTTCTATGAACTAGAACAAATGTACATCTCTATTGCAAGGTGGGAAGAATGTGGAGAAGCACGGGAAAAATACAATTCATGTGGCCTATGGACTATAGGTAACAACAATACTGATACTCTTGCATCATTGTCAAAGATGTACTGCATTAATAATAGGGGGGTATGGAAAAATATAACAAATGTACACTATAGACCATAGTTATTGGTAATAGTCTGATGATATTATCTCATAATCTGTAACAAATGTTCCACAACAATGTAGTGTGTTGGTGGAGGGGTGTTGTATGGGAATTCCACACATGTACATGATTGTTTTGTATGTTCACAACTTCTCTAATAAAAATATATTAAAAAAACACAAACAGGACCATGTGCTGCATCCTCTCCTTTCCCATGCTTAGAAAAGCTTGTAAGTGGAATTCCGAAGACAGAGCGAATCAATCTCCACGTTCCTTTCTGCTGAATCCACACTCAGCCTCACTGTCCATCTTGACCCAGTTCTTCCAGTACCCTCTGCTGATGGAGGGGCTCTGACCAAAAGCAAATGAGGGAAGTGGATGTGGCTCAAGCGATTGAGCTCCTGCCTACCACATGGGAAGATCCCTTGTTCGGTTCCTGGTGCCTCCTAAAGAAGATAGTGAGCTGGTGCGACGGGCAGGCGCAGCAAGCTGATGCAACAAGAGACATAAGAAGGAAAACATAACGAGAGGCACAAAAAAAGCAGGGAGCGGAGGTTCCCAGGGCCTCCTCGAAAAAAAAGATGAGCAAGACTGAGCTGATGCGTCAGGCAGGTGTGGCAAGCTGAGGCAACAAGATGATGAAACGAGACACACGGAGGGAAACGTAATGAGAGACACAACCAAGCAGGGAGTGGAGATGGCTTAAGGGATTAGGCACCTTCCTGCCACATCAGAGGTCCCAGGTTCGATTCCTGGTGCCTCCCAAAGAAACAAGGAAGACAAACAGCAAGTGCAAAACAACGAAGGGCTGGGGAGAAATAAATAAATAAAATAAATCTTAAAAAAAAAAAAAAAAAAAAAAAAGCAAATATCTCTGCCACTTCTGGCCTAGATCTGGAAGGGTGGGCCTCACGAAATGGAAGGCTCTCTAGAGACTATCCAATCCAGCTCTATTTTAGAGAGAGGAAACCAAGGCCAGGAAAGATAAAGGACTAAATCCAGTACCCACTGGAGCCACTGGGGCTAGGGCTTAGAATTTCTGTCTTCACCCATGTCACCAGACAGCCATGTCTAACCCAGAATTTGACTTCCAGGACATTCCAGGATCAAACTTGCTGGAAATGTGATGGGGAGCTTTCTGACGCCTCCTTCATGGGGAAAGGGGTGCCCTAGGGAGACAGCCCCTTCCCCCATGTCTCTTCCTAACTCCAGCCCTGGGCTGGGATTTACTTTCTCTAGACTGGCCAAAGCCTGTGTATGACAATGTGCCTGGGCTCCAAGAACAGGTCCGAGCCAAAAAGGTGGGTGATGTTCCCGTGGATCTCTGGCTCTGCCCTGGCCTAGCAGGCCCCTTTCCAGGCTCACGTCTTGAGGGTGGGGGAGGCATGTTCTCCTGAGGACACCCAGTGCTAGCCTGGGTCTCTGCTATATTTCCTCACCTGCAGTCTCTGGGGATTTTGACATCCTCCCTGGCTTTTCCATCTCTTTTCATGACTTCCTGTTGTTTAACAAGATTAAGAGCTCCTCTAGGAATCAGAAGTATGTAACTGCCTCTGTGGCTGAAGCAAATTTTGGTGGCCCCCACCCCAAGCCCCATGTGCTTTTCTCCACCCTTTCTTCTCCCTCAGATGCTGCCATCAGTTTCCCCAGAGAAATTCTATGAGGTAAGTTGGCCCTGCTGGATTTGATTAAGGAAGCTGCAGAGAGAGTATGATCTGAGAATTTTATATTTGACAAGCTTGAGAGACCATTTTGCCTAAACCTTTCATTTGGGAATCACGGGGTAGAGGTGGGGAGAAAGTGGCCCAGGGTCTCACAAGGTGCTGGGTTGCATTTCTACACTCTGGCTCCTGTTTTATTCCTTCTGCTGCTGGGGCTTGGAATCAGATTGAGAATGAGATGGCACTGACCACTGGGGTGAAATGGAGGTTTTGGAATAGAGGTTTCAGAGGCCGTCAGGTGAAAGGAAAGAGCCCTGGGCCCTAACCCCACCTCCACTTTTGATTCTTCTTGTATATTGAGGCAAATCCCCTCCTCTCTCTGGGCCTCTGAAGAGTATAAGTTAGCACCTTCCAGATGCTGTGATTCTAGGGCACTTTTGGGGGTGGGATGGTACCTGACCTCTCGGTTCACTGCAGAAAGAGCTGCCTTCAGCACCCCCTGGAAGCTGTTCTCATGGCCCCGGGAAGCTACCCATGCGTCCACTGGTCCCCACCCGACCAAAAGGAAACATGGAGTCAAACTATCAGGTATTTTTTAATACCATGCTGAGTATTTGGGCAGGTTGAGAGCTGTCACCAACCTGCCTTTTCCTCCCTGCTGATGAGTTTGTATGATAAACTAACAAGATAATTTCCCTTTAAAACCCCTCTCAATTCTATTCCCTTTCATTCCATTCCATCCCCTTCCATTCTACCATTTTCTGGTTGATTTCATTTCATTGTTTTGCATTTCATTCTATTCCTTCCCTTCCACTCCATTTTATTCCATTCCACATTTTTCCATTGTATTTGTTTTCATTCTACCCCTTTCCTTTCTATTCCATTTAACTTTACTCCATTTCTTTCATTCTATTTCATTTTATTCCAATTATTTATTTTCCATTCCATTCAGTTGTATTCCATTTCACTCCATTCTTATGCACTCCATTTCATTCCTTTCAGTTCCATCTCTTTCCATAAAATTTCTTTTATTTCCTTTCCATTCCTTTTATTCCTATTTCTTTCCCTTCCATTCCTTTCCATCTCTTCCCATTTACTCTACTCCATTCCATTCCTTTGCATTTCATTCCATTCACCCTATTTGATCTCATTACATTCCTTTCCATCTCTTTTTAATTTCACCCCTTCCCATTATTATCCACTTCTTTCTATTACATCTTATTCATTTTTATTTTTTCCTATTAATTCTATTACATTCCATTCATTTCTTCCAGATACGATTACTTCCTATTTTGTTCAAGTCCACTCCATTTCCATTCCATCACTTCATTTCATTTCCTTAGTTTTCCTTCCAATTCCACTTCATTACTGATCTTCCCATCCATATCTTAAATCCATCCAATTCATTCTGTTTCCTACCACTCCACTCCTTTCTACTCAATTTCCTTAATTAGATTCATTGCTGGTTGATTGACTTTCATTTCATTCCACTGCATTCCATTTCTTCTTATTCTATAGATTTATTTTCCATTCTGATCCTTTACTTTTTATTCCCTTCTTTCTTTTCCCTTCCTTTTCTTTACCCAATCCCTTTCCCTTGTGTATTCAATTCTATTTCATTGCTTTCCATTTCTTTCCACTCTGTTCTCTGCCATTCTATTCTTTTTTCATTCCTTTCTAATCCACTTAACTCCACTTTCTATTCCATTCTACATCATTCCTTTCATTTCCATCCTCTTTATTTCATTCCATTCCATTCGTCTTCATTGTTTTCTATTCCATATTTTTTATTTAATTTATTTTCAAACCCTTTCTCTCCACTTCTTTTAATTTCACTTAAATTCTTCCAATTTCATTCCAGTCCTTTTCATTCTCTTACATTTCATGCCATTGCATTCTTTCTTTTTTTTTTTTTTTAACATTCAAAATGAAATCATTTCGATTTTTTTTTTTTTAATGAAGTCATCCAGGATTCCCACTGACTTCCCTGTGAGTTCTCTGCCTCTGGGGCTTGTTCTCCAGGCACTCTTTGAAGCCCTGTACTCCGCCCGTTGCTTCAGCTAATACTGCAAAATCTCCTGATATAGTGTTAGGCCCAAAGGGCACAGTAGGGTCCCAGGAAAGCCAGAGAGGACAGTACAGTTAAGAACAGGAAGTCAGGTCGGTCTAGATTTTTGGGACCGAAGACCTCAGCTCTTGAGATGGTGGCATTAATCCACTCCTGGTACACTCCTGCGTACACTCCAGGAAGTTTACCGCAATCTGCTCCCCAGCTTACCACTCCTATCTGAATCCATACACCATCAATATGACATGACAAAGGGCCTCCAGAATCACCCTCTGTCTCTGTGAATTTGCTTATTCTAGATATTTCATATAAGTGGACTCATGCAATATTTGTCCTTTTTTGTCTCATTTATTTCACTTAGGATAGTGTTTTCAAGGTTCATCCATGTTGTAGCATGTATCAGAACTTCATTCCTTTTTTTTTTTTTTTTTTACATTTCTCAATTAAATGTAATGGATACATGTAAATTTTTTTGTTGTTTTGTTTTTTGTTTGTTTTTTTGTTTTTTTTGTGTGTGTGTGAATCAAACAATACATTACACAATATATTTGGTTCATAGTAATGCATTCATACAGTATTTGTCCTTTTGTGTCTGGCTTGCTTCACTCAACATAATGTCCTCCAGATTCATCCATGTTGCCATCTGCTTTATGACTTAATTTCTTCTTACAGCTGCTCATGCCATTGCATTCTATTTCATTCAGTTCTGTTTCATTATTTTGGATTACAATGAATTCCATTCCATCTCCTTTTCATTCTTTTCAATATCATTCGTTTCCATTCTTTAATTCCACAATTTTCTTTAATATATTACTTTCCCATCATTTTTCCCCATTCTTTTTCTTTTCATTTTGTTTCTTCCCTTTCCATTTATTTTCTTTCTACTCCTTTCCATTTCATTCCATTCTACTCTTTTCTAATCCAATACTCCAGTTCCATACTCTTCTATTCCTTTCCTTTCCTACCTTTCCTTCTCATTCCTTTGCTCTACAATTTTCCTTTTCATTCAATTCCTTTCATTTACATTTATTTTAACACCACCATGTCATTTTATTCCATTCCATCCTGTCCTTAATTTCCATTATATTCCTTTCTATCTTATTCTATTCCATTTCTCTCCATTCCATTTATGCCTTACCCATACCCTTCAGTTGCATTGCCAGCTAATCTATTGCTTTTAATTCTTTCCTTTACAACCAGTTCACAGCAAGCTTGCATACCAAACTATAAAATGGTGCTAAATTAGATATAGTAATCACAATCAGGAAATTTATTTTTTGAAATAGTGGGAAGTTAAGGTATGAATAAAAAGTAAAAATATATTGGAACTACCTGGTATTTGTCCCTATACTTCTGATCTGTCTTTAAGCTTTCTGGTGGCCAAACAAAGAAGAAAAATATGATTAGTTACATCATCAAAAAGGAGGAAAACTATTAGCTCATCTAGGTAGGAACAGAACTTACCATAGCAAGCCCAGATAACACAAGTGATGGCTCCCTTCTTCTAAGAACTAGTGAAATCGCTTCAGGGAACCCAGGATAACATCCTTGCTGTCAGGACTAGTGAGATTTCCCCCAGTGTCCAGGGAGGGACTCTAGACTACACTCAAGGAGACAGTGACCAATTAGACTTTATCCAGAGGAAGTAGAGAAGGGAGGCCAGAAGACGGATTTAAATCCATGTCCTGTGGACAGAGAGAGATGGGGCTATTGGGCTTTGAAAAGAGACAGTTTAGAGACACAGAACTACAATAAAGTGCCTAAAGGGCTGGCTTCAGGAAGGTAGGTAAGGTACCATGGGGGATAGACTTTGACCCAGTTGATAGATGAGCCGTTCTCGGGAGATGTGAACATACTATATATTTTAGTCAGGGTTTTTGTTGTTGTTGTTTGTTTGTTTGTTTTTGAGGTCCTGGAGTCGGAGATTGAGCCTGGGCCCTTGTATGTGGGAGGCCGGTGTTCAGCCACTGAGCCACATCAGCTTCCCTGAGTTGGCTCCCTCATCTGTTTGCTGCTTGTTATTTGCTCGTTGTTTTGCTCATTTTCTGTTTTTGCTCGTTGTTTTGCTAGTTGCTTTTGCTCGTTGTCTGCTTGTTATTTTTGCTTGTTGTCTGTTTGTTTTTTTCTTTAGGAGGCACTGGGAACTGAACCTGGGACCTCCCATGTGGGAGATGGGCTCTCAACTGCTTGAGCCACATCCGCTCCTAGTCAGGGTTTTTTTGTTTTTTTTTTTGTCAGGGGTTTTTAATATTAAAAAAGATAAACCCTCTTAATGTAGCTCAGATAAAATGGGGATTGAGAGACTACTAGGAAATCTCAGATAGCTCAATATTAGAACCGCTGGACCTCATTGGGCTGGAAAGTTATCAAGAAACTTCTCTCTCTCATCACATGGGTTCTCATTTTTTAATAATCTCTGAATTTGTTCTCATTCTTCTCAAATCCAGATTGGATTCCCATGCAAGTCTCCTAGTCAGTGCTTCTCCATAACTTTAGATTATATGAAACAAGATCCTATGACTACAGTTTAAGTGTTTCTAGGTTCAAATTCTCCAGAGGAGAATCACATTGGCTTGGGTCATTGGATGGATTGTGTTTAGATCTGTCAGCTCTCTAGTCAGCTATGAACTGGTACAAACTTAGCCACTTAGGCCCTTCACTTCATCAGGGTCTGGGGAGGGGAGCCATGTTTGTTATTCTTTATCAGTGGAGCTAAAGCCCTTCCCAGAAATCCCACCCAGTAAACGTCTTCTTATATCTCCTTGGTCAGAATGTTGTCATAGGGCACTCCTTGTTGCAAGGGAGGCTGGCAAAGTGAGTTGTTAGCCCTCCTAAAGTCTTCAAGAGAAGCAGGCACGGGAGAAGTGTGGGTAAGAGTGTTAGGTCTG
>JAKSZT010054134.1:6299434-6383137 GCA_026826555.1 Tolypeutes matacus
CAAGAGAAGCAGGCACGGGAGAAGTGTGGGTAAGAGTGTTAGGTCTGCCACATTCTGGAGGGACGAGAAGGGGCCATCCATGTAAGGGATCCGGGTGGAGCATTCCAAGTTGAGGGGCATCAAAGGAAAAGGCCCTGAGCGGTGTGTTTTTAGTTATCTATTGCTGCTTAACAAGTTGCCATAAACTTAGGAACTTGAAACAACACACATTTATTATCTCACAGTTTCTGTGGGTCTGAAGTCCAGGTACCACTTAGGTCTTCTGCAAGGCTGTAATCACGTGTCAGTCGAGGCTTGGGTCTCATCTGAGACTCAACTAGGGAAAGATCCACTTCCAAGCTCACGGCAGCATCCAGTTCTTGCAGGCTGTCAGACTGAGGGCCTCCACTTCTTACTGCCGTCACTTGGAGGCCACCCTCAGTCCCTTGCCTTGTGGCCCTTTCCGTAGGCAGTTCACAACATTACGTCTTGCTTCTTCAAAGCCAAGACAAGTCACAGTGTTATGTGACAGAATCGCATACATGTAATCATGTACATCCTGTCACCTCTGCCATAGTCTGTTGGTGAGGAGCACGTCACGGGTCCTGCCCACACTCTTGGGAAGGAGGTTGCATAAGGGCATGAGTACCAGGAGGTGGACACTAGGGTCTGCCCACCACTGAGGGGAAGTACATGGGCCATTCCAGGAACAAAGAGGCGTCAGCGTGACTGAAGTGCAGTGAGGGAGGATGAAGATCTCAGGAATTTCCAAGGATGTGGAAGGGAGGTGCTAGTGTTTGGGCCCCAGACTACAGTAAGTAGACCAGGAGGGCCCACCCAGCAATTGGAGCTCACCTTTTCTCTTTGTTTAACAGGTACTTGTGAATCCAGAGCCTGGCATTTACTGCCAGATCAACCCCTCAGTCTAATGGAAGCAGAGATCTTTTCTCCATAAGTCATAGAGAAACCACATTCAATCATATATTCAATGACTTTTTTTTTTTTTTTTTACTGAGTGCATATTGTATTCTAGCCATTCTCTGTCACCTTTGTAGACCTTGTGTTGTTCTGTTTCAATGTGTTTTGTCCAAGCTCTTAGCCCAGACTAAGCCCAAGGTTCAAGACTTAGCCACTGGGCATGCCATGACTACATCTACATGGATGGTGGACACTGTGATGAGGGAGAAGAATAGTGCGAGTTAGCCCCAGGTGAGCAGGGGAAATATCCTGAGGTCAGACAAGTGGTGACCTTTCAAATCATGGTAGAGGAGAAGGAAGAAGGAGCTCTAAAGAAACGACAAGAGAAAACATGGAATGAAGCGGGGCTGTGGCTCCTGGTGAGGAATGGGCACCGGATGCTAAGAATCCCCGGGGCCCAGGCAACAGTGTCAAGAAAGGAACCCTTCCTGGGCCATCTCTGAATGCTTCAAGGAGACCCCATAGAGGCAAAGCATGACATGCCCCATGTTCTGTTTGTGAGTAACCCTTCTCCACCCCCTTCCTTCTCCAGCTGGCTTATTTATTTTTCTCGGTGCTAACTGAATTCCAGTGCTTGGCCTTAAAAATGACAAGTTTTTCTCATTTCTGTCAAAGAAATCTCACAGATAAAATGTTCTCTCCCCCTTATAACTGTAGAAAAGCAGATACTTTTTCTGCATCGTAAAACTGTTTTTGTAACTTATTTCTAACAACAGAATCCAATAAGCCTACAGGATTTCAGTGAATTTGCTGAATTCTGTGAAAGCATCCTTTAACTTCTGAAACATCTGTCCTCCTGATTGGGTGTTTTATTTAATAATTTATTTCCCTAAAATCATTCAGTGATGACAGGATGGGGGGTGAGGGGAGAGGGAAGGAGATTTTGACTGACAAGGGCATCAAGGAACTTTCTAGGGGAGGCAGAAACATTTCCTCTCTTGATCTGGAAGGTATTAGAGAGTGTAAATGTAGGTAAAAAGTCATTGAGCCGTAGCCTTGAGCTTAGTGTATTTACTCTATCTAGATTATATCTCAACAAATATTTAAAGTACAAAAATATATATTTAATACTCTCAAGATAACTGTCAAACCTGAAGAGGTATGTTAGCTCTTCCATTTTCTAATGTTTATTTTGGAGGTAAAATTTAAAAAATAAAATATTAAACATAAATAAATAAAGATTTAAAAGTTTTAAATCAAAAACCTTCTGTGTGTGGGTGACCTAAGGGTAGGCCAAGATAGCTTAAATAGGATGTACAAAGCAATCACCTCAAAAGAAAAGATTTATTGTTTTTATCTGTCACATTAAAGATCTAGCACCAGGAGGTGTGGGAGGTGGGGAACATGGGAATCCCTGTAATTTTTGTGTAACATTTATATAAACTAAGCATCTTTTAAAATATAAAAAAAATTAATAAAAAAAATCACTTGAACAAAGATGTGAGGGTCTGTTTCTGAACCACCAATTCGGTTCCATTTGGCTATGTGTCTAACTTTATGCCAGTACCATTCTGTTTTTACCACTTTAGCTCGGTAATATGATTTATAGTCCAGAAGTGAGAGACATCCAAATTCACTTTTCCTTTTTTAAATTGTTTCTGGGTATTTGAGGCACTTTACCTTCCCAAATAAATTTGATAATTGTGTCTTCCATTTCTTTTTGTTGTTGTTGTTCTAAATTATTTTTTATTAAATAGGAATAAAGATGATTTCCAGAAGGCATCTAGAAACCAATACCAGTTGTATACATCTTCCTAATAACTCATACAGTACCTAAAATCAAATCATAGCAGACAAATTGGTCCCATTTTCATTTTTAAAGCACATAGTATTTAAAGTATAAACTGTAATGATTATATTGGAGTTATCTAAAAATTATAAAAAATAATTAGAAACTGGAGGAAAAAGTGAAAAGGATGAGGGAAAATAAAGAGCCAACCCCCAAAATGAAAAAAAAAAAAGATCTATTACCTGCGAATATTTTCGCTGTCCTAATCAGGGTGGGCTAAACATTCGCTATATTAGAAACCATGCATGTCTCCCCAGACCTAGTTTTTCTCCCTAGGTCTGGTTTAGAATGCTGGTGATAAACTAAGACTGATTTATTATATGACCATCCTGTATGGGAAATCACTGTAACTTTGGGTATCTTTGGTCAACCTTAAAGAGATATAGCAGGGGGACGGATGTGGCTCGGGTGGCTGGGTGTCCATCTCCTATATGGAGGGACCTGGGTTCAACCCCTGGGACCTCCCAGTAAAAATGAAAAAAAAAGAAAAATATAGAAGGCACGTAGGCCACCAGGCCCTGTGCGGGGGTGAGCCGCCAGGCCCTACGAGCTGTGCAGCAAGATGATGACATAACAGGAGAGTGATACAAGGGAGAGCCAAGACGAGACACACGGAAAAACCAGGAACTAAGGTGGTGCAGGCGGTTGGACACCTCTCTCCCACATCAGAGATTCCGAGGATCAAATCCCAGTGAAGACAGGAGGAGAAGGATGAGAAGAGAGGGCAGGAAACGGGCATAGAGAGTTGCCCATCGAATGGACACAAAAACAGCAAAAACAGGGGGGTTGTGTAAAAATGGATACAACAAATAAATAAATAAATAAATCCTTAAAAAAATGTCTAGGGGAGGAAGATACAGACCATAGTTAGTGGTAAATACTTTGATGATGCTCTTTCATGATTTGTTAACAAATGCTTCACAACATGTTTTTTGGGGGGTGATGTGTGGGAGCCCTGTATGATGTCATGCATGTTCGTTTTGTGAGATCACGATGTTTATTGAACACTTACAGTTTATGTATGTTCATGTATGAATGATATACTTCAATAAATTGTTTTTTTTAAAATGATCTATTACCAACTTTGAATATTTGTGTACATTTTATGTATGGGGAGGTCAAGGTTCATTCCCCCCCCAAATACAATGGACTACTCCACAGCATCGAGAATGTTCTATAACATGGATGAATTTCAACCACCTAAAAGTGAGTAAAAGAAACCAAACACAAAATGCATACTCTATGATGCCACTTATATAAAATACAAAAATAAGCAAAACTAAATTATGCTGTTAACAGTTGCGGCAATGGTTACCCTTGGGGGTTAGTTATCACAGGTGCGTGAGGGGGTCCTCTGGGTGCTTTTAATGTTGTTTCTTGATCTGGGTTCTGGTTACATGAGTCTATTGAATTGTGAAGCTGAATCACATTAGAGCTTAACTAGATCATGTATTCATCTTATTTATTTATTTATTATGGTAACACACAATAGAAGCCCATTTTCACCACTTTCAAGCATATGATTCAATGGCATTAATTACATTTACAATGTTGTGCTACCACACCACCATCCATTACCAAAACTTTTCCATCACCCCAAACAGAAAATCTGTACTGATTAAGCCTTGATCCCCCATTCTTCCTCCCCACTGCCCCTGCTAACCTGTAATCAGCTTTCCATCTCTATAAATTTGCATATTCTAGTTATTTCATGTAAGTGAAATGATACAATAGCTGTCCTTTGTGTCTGGCTTATTTCATTCAATATGATATCTTCGAGGTTCATCCATATTGTAGCATGTATCCGAATTTCATTCTTTTTTATGGCTGAATAATATTCCATTGTATGGATATACCATACACCACATTTTGTTTATTCATCTGTTGATGGACATTTGGGTCACTTCCTCCTTTTGGCTATTGTGAATAATAATGGTATTAACATTGTGTACAAATATTTGTTCGAGTCCCTGCTTTTAATTCTTTTAGGTATATAACTAGGAGATGAATTGCTGGGTTGTATGGTAGTATTATGTTTAACTTTTTGAGAAATCACCAAACTGTTTTCCACAGGGACTGCACTATTTTCCCTTGCACCAACAATATATGAGGATTCCTATTTCTCTGCATCCTCGCCAACAAACATTATTTTCTTTTCTTTTCTTTTTTTTTTTTTTCTCATTATTTTCTTAATAGCCATTCTGGTGGGTGTCAAGTGGTATCTCATTGTGGTTTTGATTTGTTTTTCCCCTAATGAACAATGATTTGAGCATCTTTTCAAGTGATTATTGGCCATTGGTATATCTTCTTTGGGTAAATGTCTGTTCAAGTCCATTTTTTTTTTTTTTAATTGGGTTTATCTTTTTGTTGTTGAGTTGTCGGAGTTCTTCATGTATTCTGGGTATTAAACTATTAAACCCTTATCTGATATAGGGCTTCCAAATATTTTCTCCCATTCCCTTTGAGGCACAAAAGTTAAAGATCTTTTTATAGGAAGGAGAAATGAGCTGGCGTTAACTACATTAGAGATAGGTTTCTTGAAATACATGGGATTGAAGCTGGTGTGAAGGAGCACATATATACATACACACATATATTGAAGAATTGGAGAAATAGGAAAAGGGGATATTAGAACCCAAGTACCTCAAGCTCCAAGTAGTCATGTTGTGTTTAGTAACCAGTGATTATAGTTGGAGCTAGTTGCTGAGAGAACCATGAGGTGTTCTAGGTCAATGTCTGGGACTGTCATCAACCAGAGGAGCCTTACAGCCTCTCAGAGTAAGAAAAGCCCACCACAGACATTGTGCCAACTCTTTCCCCTGTGACCACAGCACAGTTATGACCTCATTGAAATGTGCCTGTGCTTTAGCCTGGTGATCTCTAATGAATTCTCACAATACTACTACAATATCACCCCAGTTTTATAAGATGAACTACCTAAGACTCGGAGATTAAGTAACTAACTCCCAAGTACACAGATGATAGTGCCAGAATTCAGATTTTAGTCTTGACATATTCTTTCTACTAGATCTTCCTATTTTAAATGCCTACCCACCTTCACATGTTAACCTTCTCCCCTTTTAAAAAAATCTTCTACATGTTTTGTCCAACACATCAGGCCCTCACTGAATGGTTTCTTCTTGCATGGAAACTTACTTCTCCCTGAGTAAGAAGTGTTAGCTCCTTCCCCAGTAATGCAAGAGGAATTTGTTTATCCTTCTACTGCAACACTTAATGGGATTGACTTTAATACTAGAACTATTTATTGGTGTCCAGTGCTCCTACTAAATGAATGATCCCTTTGAGAATGGAGATGTTTCTCAACCATCCTTAACTCACCATAGTCAGGATCACCTGGCTATACACCTCACTTCTCCAGTGCACTGAACTAGTCAGTACAGAACACATAGTTAGCATCACTCAACCAGTCCTTCATTCAGCAAGTGTTTATTAAGTGCCTACTAAGTGCCAGATCCTTTTCTAGATGTGCTAGCAATACAGCAGAGAATTAAAGTCCCTCGCTTCATAAAGCTTATATCATAATGGGGAGAGATAGGCATCCAACACCAGAAAAACCCCAAACTGATATAAAATTTGATATTGGGTACTAAAGAGTGCTATGAAAAAAAGCAGTGTTAGGAGTTAGAAAAGAACAGAAGTGCTATTTCTATTTGGCACTCAGGGAAAGCCTTTCTGAGTATGTGTTTTGAGTAGATAGGAATGAAATGAGGGAGGGAGTCTTGTGGACATCTGGGAGCAAAGAGTCCCAGAAAGAGGATTATTCATGCAAAGACCTTGAGGTGGGAGCAAAGGGGATGGTGTGACTTTTGAGGGGCACCAGAGGCCAGAATATCTAGGACTCACAGGCTACAACAAGGACATTAGATTTTTCTTCTGAGTATGACAAGGAGGGTAAGGAGCATGGAGGAAGAGGATAGGATTCCCATTGTTTAAAAAAAAAAATCAATTTTATTGGTACATATTAATAAAGCATACAATTCATCCAAAGTATAAAATCAATAGTATTTGGCCTAATCACATAGTTGTACATTCATCACTTTAATCATTATTGGAGCATTTTCATTCTTTCAATAATAATAATAAAAACAGACAAACACATAAACAAGAAAATTCTTTACCTCTCAATTTCTCTGTTTCCCGTGCTGTACATAGCTGCCACCACTGACCATCCTTCTCATTTTCAAAGGATCCCACTGGATGCTATGTGGAAAACAAGAGTACAAGCAGGGAGACCAGTGAGGAGGCTACTGCAGTAGTCCAGGTGACAGCTGAAGGGGGCATGTATTAGTCAGCCAAAGGGGTGCTGATGCAAAATACCAGAAGTCTGTTGGTCTTTATAAAGGGTATTTATCTGGGGTAGAAGCTTACAGTTACCAGACCATAAAGGATAAGTTTCTTCCCTCACCAAAGTCTTTTGCCACATGTTGGAGTAAGACAGCTGCCGACGTTTGCCAGGGTTCAGGCTTCTTGGGTTCCTCTCTTCCCGGGGCTTGATTCTCTCCAGGTTCAGCTGCTTATTCGCTCCACAAGGCCAGCTGTAGACTACCAGGCAAACAGCTCATCTCTTTTCCCGGGACCTTCTCTCCTTCCTCACGACCAAGCTCCTCTGTATGCTTACTTCCCAGGGCTCCAGCTCAAGACTCCAACATCAAAACTCCAACTAACTCCTCTGCTCTGCTGTGTTGTTTTATGCCCTCAACGTCCTACTAACGTGGCCTAATCAAAGCCCTAATCATAACTTAATCACATCCAGAGAAACAGACGAGTTTACAAGCATAATCCAGTATCTATTTTGTTTCATAACTATATCAATCTGTCACAGGGCATGATATGGATGGTAGTGATAGAGGTGGTGGGATGGGATTTGTAGGACTAGCTGTGGGTAAATATTGGGTTTCTGGTCAGGCCACTTTATAAGGCAATAATGGGGGAGAAGCATGTTTGGGGTAGGGAGGGAAATGAAGAGTTGGTTTCAGACATGTCAAGAATCCCCTACCACACAATCCAATATGAAAGGGAATCTCTTGACTTAAAAATTGGCAAGAGAGAGAGATGAAATTATCTGTAGAAGACTGTCTCATTTGAAAAGCCAAGAGACTGAATTGGAATACTATAAGAATTAACATTTCAGTAGGTTGACAAGATAAAAAATTAGGGAAGCGGCTGTGGCTCAATCAGTAGGGCTCCCGTTTACCATATGGGGGGCCCGGGGTTCGGTTCCCGGGGCCTCCTGGTGAGGGCAGGCCCGCCCGCGCAGCGTGGTTGGCTGACCCAGCGAGCACAAGCAGCAAGGGGGGGATAAATGAATAAATAAATAAAAAATCTTTAAAAAAAAAAAAAGATAAAAAATTAAGTTTGTTCTTTTAAAAAAATCAACCACAATAACCTCTATGTGCCAGGTACCGGTTTCAGACACTGGGAATACAGAAATAATCAAAATTGGCACAAATCTTCTCCTTATAGAGCTGACATTCTAGTGGTGGAGGCAGATAGAAAATAGACCAAGTAAATACCTAAGAATTGTAGTGCGTTACAGTGAAAATGAAGGTGGGGGCAGGGGCAAGGAGTGTGTGGGGTTGGGAAGGGTTTGTTTCCAGATTCACAAGAGGTCGTGGACACCTCATTAGAAGATGGCATCTGCCTAAAGACCAGACGGTGAAGACCTGGTGGATCCCCAAGGACGAGCCAGCCAGGTGAGGGCACAGCACATGCAAAGGCTCTGAGGCTGGAGCCTGCTGGAGAAGGGAGAAGAGGCCAATATAACTGGAGCTGAGTCAGGAAGGGGAGAAGGAGCTGGGGGCAAAGAGAAAAGGGGAGGAGGGGCAGATCCTTAAGGCCTTACAGGCAGAGAAAGAACTCAATTAAAAATAAAAAACAATAAAAAGATTCTTGGTATTTTACTACAATTAAGTGTAACAACATATCAGATTCTTGAAGGGCTTTGCTAGGAGCTCCCTCTACTGTAAAACAGGATGTCGCCACCACCCTACAGGTTTGCCTCAAAGGCCACAGGACACCGGGCGTCGAAGCGTATGACAGGCACCAGGGGCCCATGGGGGTCCAGCCGGTTCCACCCGCGTTGGCGTTCCAGGGCGATTCCTGGGCGGCTGGCCGGGGCCGGCCTTTTCCAGTCAGCCACTCCTCACGCGTCGGTGCCCTGGCCTCAGCCTCCCGGTAGGGGTCCCAGTCTCAGCGCCCGGCAGGGACTCAGGTACCCACGATCGCAAAGTTCGGCATGGGACCCCCCGAACACCTACGCCCTCTTCGGGTCTCCCTGAGGCGCTGGAGTACGCCCACTGACCGGCCGCGCCGCTGAGGCTTCTGGGAATTGTAGTTCCGGCTCGTGGAGTCCAAACGCTTCCGGGTTCGGCTAGAAGCGCAGCCATTGTCGCGCGCGCGGGCTGTTGCTGTCGCCCAACGCCTCAGCCTTCTGGAGGTTAACCCCCGAGCGGCTTTGCGAATGCTGACTAGGGGAAGGTGCCACACGAGCTTAACCTGAGGCGGTCGTGCTGCAGAATCGGGGTGGGGGGCTGTTTAACCCGAGTTCGTCGTGCCGTAGAGCCGTGCCGGGTACCAAGGCGGGGACAGGCCGACCAGGGCCGCGGCCCGAGGACGCCCAGGTTTGTGTCCAGTGCGCGCATGCGCAGGGTGTAGGCGGGAAGCTGGAAGTGGGAGTGTGGATGGGCAGGCGAGTGGTCAGGGATGCGCGGAACGCGCTGTGGCCGCGGTGTGCAGTCGCGGAGCTTGGTGGAGAAGCTGCTGCATCTGCCGGTTCCGGGCTGTGCCCTGTGCGCATGCGCAGACGATTGGCTGGGCAGGTGGCGCTCTTGTCCCGGGCCTGAGGTTGTCTAGGTTGGTGGGTGGCAGGGCACACGCAGGGTGTTGGGGAGGTCCTGAGAGGCCCCACCCGCACCCCATCCTCACTTCAGGGCCTTCTTAGTGGAGGGCCTGAGGACGTCCAGGTTGATGAGAACTCAGTTGCAGATTCTTGTTCCTGGATGGAAAGGGCTGTGCAAATGTTTGATTAGGAAGCACGAGGTGGCAAGTGAGTTTCTGGGCAGGAGGTCCTGGGACCCTGAAGTAGAGACTTGATGGAGGGACGAGGTTGGAGCTACAGATTCTTGTCCCAAGGGAGATGAGGATTTCTTCAGTGACCCCTGAGTGGGAATCACCCATAGCCTGTAGACTCTCAAGTTGAAGGAGGGACCAGGGCCTACAGGCAGGTTCTAGGTGAAGCTCTCCTTGTACAGGTTGGGGGTGTCTGAGTAGGGAGCTGGAACTTGGGCGGATAATCTTAGAATCCATGTGGGATAGTGCAGAGCCCCAGGGCATTCAAATTGGTGGAGATACTGGGTTGGAGGTAGTGAAGTTGATCCCTGGAAGGGCAGATCTCCAGCTGTTTGGGCAGGAAGCAGGATGCTACCAGCGTGATTATGAAGGAGATGTCCCAGGGAGGTTGAAGCTCAGAGTGGGAGATGCAGAGCCTTGACTCAGGAGCAGGAGCTACATAAGACTCCCACGTTGGTGGAGGACCCAGGTTCTTGATGCTGATTCTGTGTATGCATGGGTATCCCAGCAGGAGAAGGGAGCCTGGATGGGTGGCCCCTGGGCAGTGGCTGTTGGAATAGAAGTCTGGAGACCCCAATTTGGAGCTGCAGGTTCTGGTCCTGGGAGGGATGGGGCTGCTAAAGCTGCACATTGCACATGCGCTGGCATTTGGGTGTAGTAGGGAGGCATGGGCAGCCCTAAGACCCTGGTGCTGCCTGAGGATGCCCAGGTGGGTGGAGGGACCAGGTCTGAGCTGCAGATTCTGGACCACAGTGTGTGTGGGTGGGGGGAGGGTGAGAGAAGGGGGTGAGACTGTTCCAGGTACCCTCTGTGCACATCCACAAGTGTTGGAGTGGGAAACAAAAAGCTAGAGGTGGGTTTTGGCAGAGGGTGCTGGGCCTTTGTGCAGATGGTACCCTGATCACAGGCTCACGATGCCCAGGTCAGTGGAGAGACAGGATCTATCCGAGCTGCAGGTGCCCAGGAAGCTCTTTGGGCAGAATCTGAACTGGTTGCTGCTCAAGTAGTTGTTGGGGGAGGTTGGGGGAGGTTCAGGGTACAGCTGCATTCTGAACCCACTGTTTGAGTGAGAATCCTGCGGACTGGGAGGGAGTTAGGGTGAGATTTGGCAGGAATTGCTCTAGTCTCAGACCTGAGAACACCTAGTTGGTAGAAAGAGAGTCTGAGCTACACATTCTGCCCTGGGTTGGCATGGGCTGGTGTTGGAGGGGAGGCCTCCAGGCCTCTGCAGGCTCTGTTGCAGTTTCAGACCTGAGGACATCCAGGTTGGTGTGGGGACCAGATCAGAGCAATAAATTCAGGACACAGGAGCATATTGGTGGGCATGTGGGCTGGTCCTTTTCTTTTTTTTTTTTTTTTTTTAAAGATTTTATTTATTTATTCATTTATCCCCCCCTTGCTGCTTGCGCTCACTGGGTCAGCTAACCACGCCGTGCGGGCGGGCTTGCCTTTACCAGGAGGCCCCGGGAACCGAACCCGGGGCCTCCCATATGGTAAACGGGAGCCCTACTGATTGAGCCACAGCCGCTTCCCAAGGGCTGGTCCTTTTCTGGTAGGGACCAGCGGACCCCAGAATGATGGAGGTGCCAGGTCCTGGGTGCATCTGGCCTCTGCATATGTTGGCTGTTTGAGTGGAAGAGGGAGGCGGCCTGCGAGAGGCCTCGTTGATGACCATTTAGGATCACTTTCATTCTCTGAATCAGCTTCTGGAAGGGGCGGGGTTGTGGCGTGAGCTTCATGCATTTAATCAGAAAGTGTGATTCTGGGCTGTCAATCCCAGAGCCCTGCTGCAGGCTCTAGGCAGAGGTCCTGATTTGGGGCTGTAGATTCAGAATGGGGGGAAGAGTGTGCACTAGGGGTCTTCAATGTACCGAGTATTTGAGAGGATCCCAGGACTCACTGGAGTGGGGAGGGACTGATTTGTGCTACAGATTGTGATGGGTAGGGAAGTGGTTGGAGGCTGTGCTTAGGTATGGGATAGGCCTATGGGAAGTTGGTCCCTGAAGGAACCAGGTTGCAGCTGCAGATTCTTGACCTGGGAGAGGCAGGGGCCATGTCTGAGGGACTGTACAGCACAGTTATTTGGGCAGGAACTGGGGCAGAAACCTCTAGAAGCACACTTGCCATGAGGAATGCATCCCAGGAGCAGAGACTGGACCAGGGAGGGCAGGGGCCCCAGTCCAGGCTGGGGCCAGATCTGCACGAGACACCGTATCAGGGCTGTCTCCTGCCAATGCAGTACCGGTCCTCGGGTCCTCAGAAGTCCTCAAGACCCTGCCTGTGCCTGGAGGAGAGCATGGAAGAGCAGGATGAGAAGCCCCCAGGGCCTCTGAAGGCCTCTGCCCAGGTGAGTGAAGCCTCCCTTCCCCTGAGAGACCCCGAGCTCACTTCCACCCAGCCCCACAGCCTGGCCCTCTGGGCAGGGGAGGCTGTCCTGGCTCTGTTTGCAGCTTTTTAGAGGCTTCTGGCTCTCCTTCACCCGCAGGCTGCTAACCCATGTCCACTATATATTTGTGAGTCTCCCAGCATTTCCTTTTAGTTCTTTCAGGGGGAATGTGGCATTTTGTATGAAAAACCCTTAGAACACTGACTTCTTTTTGCCCAGCAATTCATACCTTTGTTTGAAAATGAACAATGGAAATGTCCTAAATGTGCAGTGAAAGAGGATAGTTAAATGGATATGGTAGGACCCCAAAAATGGAATACACTGTTGCCATTGAAAATGATTCTGTAATGTGTATTTGCTGACATAAAAAGATACTTACCATCTCTGTTAAGTAAATAGCATTTAGAAATTGTCACTTTTTAAAAAAGGGATATAGTTTGCATATACATAGATAGTATTTTAGCAAAATATAAATATTTCAAAAAGTTAATGAAGATTATCTTTGTTACGTTACAAGTGACTTTATTTTTTCATTTGCTCGTCTCTATTTTCTTGTTTCTGTACAGTGCGTTTTAAAGTGAAAAAAAAAATCAGTTTAAAGCATTGTCCTACAGTAAATATACTTTGAAAACATTTACTCTCTTAAAAATGTTCAATTAGAACTTCCCCTTCCTGAGCAATTCCATCCTGAAGCCATTAGGTGGGGCAGAGCAAGGGAGGCATCTGCATTGAGGTAGGACTGCCTGCTTCGGGATGTCAGGCCAGATCGGGGTGAGGAGGGCGTCCATGTGTGGGGGTGTCAGTGACCAAGCAGGGTGAGGAGGATGTCTGCACAGGGTGCCCGGCATGGGGTCCAAGCCCCAGGAGAGTGATGAACTCATCTGTGCAGGGGCCCAGGGTGGTGCAGAGCCCACTGGGGCTGAAGAGGGTCCGTGTGAGGAGGTGGCCTGATGTGGGGAGCCAGTGCCCCAGTGGGGGAGGGAGGAGTAATCCAGTTTGGGGTGACAGAGTAAGAGCAGGAGAGAAGGGCATCCACTTTAAAGGGGATGGGCTACACATCGGAACCCAAGTGAGGGTGCCCATGCAAGGGCTGGTCCAGCATGTGGTGTTAGAGCCAGAGCAGGGTGAGAAGAGCGCCCATCTTAGGGGTAGGGGTGCAGCCCACTGTGGCAAGTCAGAGTTTGAGCAGGTCAAGTGTGTCCTCCAGGCTGGATAGGGAGGGCATCCATGGGGAAGGGCAGCCTAATGTGGACAGTCCACATCCAAGTGGCAGGAGCAAGTCCATGAGTCGGGGCAGCCTGGCCAGGGGAGTCACAGGCAAAGGCAGGTTAGGAGGGCCCCTTGGCAGAGGTCAGCCTAGTGGGGGTGGCAGAGCCCAAGTGGAGTGAGGAGAGCATCTGTGAGAGAGGGAGTGGCAGCAGGATGGGAGATGACTCACTGCAGGGGCATTGATCAGATAACCTGGAGATGGGAGCAGGGAGATACAGGTGTGCACAGAGAGAACACAGGCATGACCCTGGTGGGGTTCAGTGGGAATTGAGGCTATTGATGTGAACTTACAGTTTTCAATATATATAGATGTAGAAATAGAGAGAGATGAACTTGTGCATCCATGTATGTTGTGTGTGTGTGTATATACATACGTTCATATATCCCCTAGTGCACCCACTGAGAGGGCCCACGGTGGTGATATCCCAAGAGCAATGTGCACACCTCGTGCCTGGATTTTTTTTTTTTTTTTAATAAATTTTAAAAAAAATTTATATACTTAGATTACATAAATGTTACACTTGTGCCTGGATTTTGACTTCTAAATACATACAGTTTTTATGGGTGTTAATGGTGATCTAGTGTTCGGTTTTTTGGGGTTACAAATAGTACTGCTGTAAATGTTCTTGCGCACATGTGCAAGACTTCTCTAGGATGAATATTTAGTAAGGAATAGGTCTGGGTTTATATGTTCAATATAAATTACAGCCCCACTAGAAGTGGTAGAGTGATATCTCATTGTGATTTGAGTTTGCATTTTCCTGGATTAATAATGAAGTTGAGCAGTTTTTCAAATCCTTACCAGCTTTATGTATATTACCTTTACCATAGGGCCCTTGAAATTTCTTTCTTTTTTTTTTTTTTAACCTGTTTGTAATTATTTCTGTTGATTGTCTTTTTCTCATTGATTTGTCGTTATTTACGCATCTCTATACACCCTTTTTCTGTTGTATGTGTTTTACAACTTTCCTTAAAGACATTTATTTTTATGCTATTTTAAATTGTTACTTACACTTTTTATTTTCTGTTTGCAAATCTATAAAAATACAATTTAATTTTTATTGATTTTGTTTTCACAAACAAGTAGAACATACCTATTATTTTATCTGGAGATTTCTTTTGTGTTTTCTATATACACAAGCATATCTTCTGCAAATAATGACTGTTTATTCTTTTTTTTCTCTCTTTTTCTTGACTTAGGCTGGCTGGGATATCCGGTACAATTTTTAATACAAATCGTACTCTCAGATCATGTGGTTGTTCCTTTAATTCACTTCTTTAGGCACTCCTGTGGTGGGAATTGGCCCTTAGCAGGCATTGCTGTTTGTAAGTGAGACTCCCTCACCCATCAACCCATCCTCCTCTTTTCAAGTAAAGGTTGTGTGTGTGTGCGGGGGTGCTGTTTCTAAATCAGCATGCACTCTTTAGGAACAAAATTCCAAAATGCTCCTCTCTGCCATAATTGCTAAAATAATTTTACTTGGGGAATATGGTTAAAACAAGTGGTGTGTCAAATCCTAGCCTAGTCACAGTTAAGAATTTTGAACTGTGACTTATTTCCCCTTTTCTCCTCTGTTTTGCCTTCCCAGGACTTGCTTCTTCCTCAAGAGATTATCATCAAGGTGGAGGAAGAAGACACTGGGTCTCTGGTCATCCCATCTCAGGTGAGTTTGTTTACATTGGGAAATATGTATGGCTTGATGTTGACAGAAATCAGATTGAAATGAGCTGGAAAGTTAGAAGAAAGTGAGGCTACAGCAACTTTTATATAAAGTTTGGTTACCGTGAAAGATCAAAGTGGTTGATAATTGTAAAGAGATTCGAGGTTGAAGGGCTTTTTTTTTTTCTTTTTTTTAAGGATTGAAAAGATTTGACTCTATTTAAATGGTTGCAGGAAAGGAGTTAGTGGAAAAAAAGAAGTTAAAGATCAGGGGAAAGAGAAGACAAATTATTAAGCATAGTCCTTGTTAAGATGCCCCAGAGGATTTAGTTCAGAATGCATGTGAATAAATTGGTCTCATGTAGGTAGAAGGACTCATAGAAAGAATGAAACTTTACCAGAATTCTTGGATTTTTCTCTGTGAAAAATCAGATGAAGTTACCTATTGGGTGGGAATTGGAATGAAGAGTTGTTTGACAAGAGTGGGGAAGATTTGAAATAGTAATTTTGGATTATGAGAGAATACACTGTCCCAGTAAGTATACTAGGGTTTCAGGTTGGTCTTAAGGGATCATTCAGAGATGGTAACTAATTTTTAATAGTCTATACAGCTCCCCAGTTTTGTGAGGATTTTCTCCAGTAAGTTTTTTTTTTTTTTTTTTACCGGGAGGTCCCGGGGATCGAACCTGGGTCCCTCCATATGGGAGACGGATGCCCAACCATTTGAGCCACATCCATCCCCCTTTCCAGTAAGTTTTGTAACTCACTTTCCATAGATAGCAGACTGACATTCAAATTCATCGAGTTTTGTAATTTGCCGAGTACATGCACTGATGGCTCCATAGGTCAAAGGACTATTTGAAAGAGAATTTTTTACTCTATCAAATAAAATATTAAAATAAATGACCCCTGGAATCTGAATTGAATAATAAAGATGGAAAAGATAAAGAGGACACTTAAATGGAAATGAAAAGAATATAAAGGAATAAAGTAGACATTTCAATAGACTAATGCCCCAAACCATTGAAGAACAAGAGTAAAGGAAGTAATTGAGCAAGGAATGTGGAGCAGTCTGAGGTTGTGTTGTATGCATGATTTCAGAGGTGGAGCTACTTTGCGGTGATTTAAATAAAGGTTTGAGGTATCACTATAAGAGTAGAGTGCTGAAGAGTTGGGTAGGGTGCTGTGAATTGGGTAGCCATATGCATGATGGCTTGAGAACATGGTCTCTGATGTCTTGCATGCTTGAAGTTGCATCCCAGTTACTGACCTGAGGCATGTCTTAATTTCTCTAAGCTTCTAATTCTTCATCTGAAGAGTGGTGAAGCTAATATTGTCTCACAGGGATCTTGTGAGAAGTAAATGAATGATAGTTTTTGTGACATGCTAAGCACTTACTGCCTGACAACACACAGTAAGTGCTTCATTAAAGTCAGTTATTTTTATATTATTCTTGGATGACTATCCAGGTGGACGTTAGATGAGACAATAAAAGTTCTTGTATTAGAGGATAAGTTCTAGGTATAATTCTTCAGGGGATAGGATTTGGTGGTATTCAGGAGATGGGTGGGACAAAGCTCCAAGCAGTGATAGATTTGGAGGTAAATGACATGAGTTTCAGTGTAACTGTGAGGGCACTCACTCTCCTCTTGATTCTAAGGCCTCTGGGATATGAGAACATGACCATCCTTAGCCTGTAAGGACCACAGAGGAGGGGAGTCCTCAGGGGGAATGGTGGGTTTCCATTGACACATTGATAGGGAGTATTTGGTGAAGTATGTTGAAGAGGTAAGATTTCATGGTAGCAGATGCATTCCTGAGGGCACAGTTGAAAGGTTTGGGGGAGGAGTTTTGAAAAGTGGGGATTTGGAACAGGTAAGAAGAAGAATAGAATAAGTGGATATGGGAGGCCAGAAAAGCCATTAAACACATGTGGAAGGACTTTTTCAAATGGGTATGTGATATGCCTAGTAAGATTCAGGTGAGAGGAGAGAGCTTAAATCAGAATTTAGGCCAGGATTATTTTGACATGTTAGAAAGTCTGTTGATGCCATCAATTCACTTATTGAAATAATTCACCAAATATCTATTTAGTGTCTATTATATGCCAACAAAGTGTGGTGAGTGTGAT
Source organism: Tolypeutes matacus (assembly GCA_026826555.1). Lineage (NCBI taxonomy): Eukaryota > Metazoa > Chordata > Mammalia > Cingulata > Chlamyphoridae > Tolypeutes > Tolypeutes matacus. Next base: position 6,316,716 of record JAKSZT010054134.1, read on the forward strand.
GATAGAAGTCTTCAGAGCTTTAAGAACACATAGCTGGAGGTAGGATGGGAGGTGCTAACCTTGTCTAGTATTACTTATTTGACATTTGAACAAGCTCAATATTAAAGGGACCTACATTAGAGAAAGGGGAGTGTTTATTAAAAGGAACTGTGGGTTAGAAGTTGAAAAACAGTACCCTAAAGGTCAGTGTTCAACATAGTTTTCAAATATTTCTGAATCCCATTTTGGGCTAATCATGAAAACCTTTGAGATTTTGGCAAAACATATAGGTCATATGCATATACATATACAGCAGCATGTATATATGTATATGCTTGTGGTTTTATGGGATTCAGGACTCCCTTTATCCTATGTCATGAGCCACAGCTTAAGAAAATTTGGTCTATTTAAAGAGCCTCTAGGGGTAAGTGGCATTTGACTCCCTGATCTTTTTCTGCCTCTGGCTAAGGACATATCACCCTCCACACTACTTTTTTGATCAAATTTCCTGCCTTGTCGTCTTGTGAACAGGCCCTTTCCTGCTTAGAGGAAGCAGCCCAGTAGACCCCCTTTATATGGCAATAATGATTGTGAATGTCTCCTAAAAGACCTTGCAGTGCAGTTCTGAGTGTAGACACAAAAAGCACTGTCATCTGAAGACTAAGCGTTCAGGATAAAAGTTTATTTAGTCACTTTGGCTGTCTATTAATTGTTTAGAGTTCTCAGACCTAATAATCCTAATAATAATTGCCACTGTTTGTTTAATGAACTCTGCCAATAGCTTTTCTTTTTTTTTTTTTTTTTTTTTTTAAGATTTTATTTATTTATTCATCTATCCCCCCTTGCTGCTTGTGCTCGCTGGGTCAGCTAACCACGCTGGGCGGACGGGCCCGCCCTTACCAGGAGGCCCCGGGAACCGAACCCGGGGCCTCCCATATGGCAAACGGGAGCCCCACTGATTGAGCCACAGCCGCTTCCCAATAGCTTTTCATATATCATCATAATTCACTCAACAACCCAGTGAGTTTGATATGAATAACTTTAATAAATAGAAATGGCATAAACTCTCCATTAAAAGACAGATTGTCAAGTTAGATATATTTTTTAATCCAAACACATACTCTGTAGGTAAGAAAACTTAAGTGTCTTTTCTTTCATATCCAGTGCTCTTAACTATACATACTACGTTTATTGAGGCCCTCATTTCTTTTTCTATCTTAGGCATTAGCAAAGTACAGCCTGCAGGCCAAATCTGGCCCATTGTCTGTTTTTGTACATAAAGTTTTATTGTAATATAGCCATGCCCATTTGTTTACATATTTCTCAATGGCTACATTCTTGCTACAGCAACAGAGTGGAGTAGTGGTGATAAGAGACTGTGTGGCCTGCAAAGCCTAAACTATTTACTTTCTGGCCTTTGACAGAAGAAATTTGCCAAACACTGTTCTGTTAGTTTCTTCAGTATTTGGAGAGAATTCCTAAGTGGGAATTCTATATTTACAAGTACAAAAATGAGAATAAACATTTCTTTAAGTGGACAAGAGAGAAAACAATTTATATCAGTTCTTATCTGGTATTCCTCTTGGGAGTTGTAACTCTCAGCATCCAAAACTCAAGGGGATCACCTAGAAGGTACCTGTACACCTTGACTAGAATCCTTTGGACACTGACAATCTCAGGACAACTTCTAGGCCATTGGATTTTTCCTTCTTCCATTTGTCAAACTTTTCTTCTTCCATGAATATTGGAAGAAAATGATGCCCAGCTAAGCAAAAATGTGTGTCCTGTTTTAGGAAGATGTGAATTTCAAAATTGTTACTGTGGACTTCACTCATGAGGAACAGGAAACTTTGAACCCTGCTCAGGTGACCCTGGACAGTGATGTAATCCTGGAGAACCACAGGGACTTGGTCTCTTGGGGTAAGATACTGCCATTGAAATGATTTGACATTCTATTGATTAAGAACTGTGAGGTTCAGCAGCCAGAATGATTTTGGCTACACATCGATTGTGTTGGTGCTCTTTATTCTCCAGTTAAAATTAATTTTAATTTGTAGGGTAGAAAAGGTAGAGCTTCTTGGGCTTGAGCTTGTTCAATCTTCATGGCTCCTAAAGGCCAAAGACTGGGACCAAATTTTGCAGTGATTTCTTTTGTCCCCTTTCTAAATACCCAAAGTTCTTTGTCTTTCCCTATCAGCTTTTCAAACCAGACACAATCTCCAACTTGGACCAAAGGGAAGAGTATAATTTTTTTTTCCCAATGCACATGTCCAGGTGAGAACCCAGGCACATAAGAATCATTACAGGTATAGAAAGTTTGTTTGAAAAATCCCCACAGGGGTGCCACAGTTTTCTCCCATCTCTCACCTCCTGATGGTTGTATACATCACCAGTTTTTCCAAGTGTATTGTCTATTGCTTGACCCCTTACTTGGAATCACAGGAATCCATGGGGCCCTATTAACCCCTGAGGCACTTAGGGAACTGGGATAACAGTGTCCCTATTCATTTTCCTGGGTTCACAAATATAGTTTGCTTATGACTTGCTGGCACAGGCTATGCTAGCAAGTTTCATACCTCCAGAAATTCCTAGAAATGTATACACTAATCTCTATTTTGGTGAACATGTGTCTAGCATTAAAGAGGGTGAACAGGACCCTCTATTTCTTAGCCAAGGATTGCAAAATTGTTTTGATATTCTGTAGGTTCTGCACAGGTGATCTTATTTTGGAATATGCAAGTATTTGGCATCTAAAGTCTTGGATAGTCAGAGAAAACTAAGATTAAAATAGTTCACTTTAAATGCCCTTTTTATATGATTGGGCTATGGTAGTTTTCTGCTCACTACTTCATCCCACCTTTTTGCTTTCTGCCCAGGTTGTAGGTCTACATCTGCAAACAAAATCCACATATATTGTATGTGCTTTAATGTCAACTTTATTCCACTATTCTAGCTCTGACAATTTTTGGCTAGGTTGTCTTATTTTGCTTTCTTTCAGACTCGGTGACTGCACTTGGAAGAAGAGAATCAACATCAAAGCAGAGCATTTTTGATGAAGAATCATCCCATGGAGTGAAGATAGAAAGCTTGACAAGGGATGATCCTTGGTTGTCTTCATATGGAGAAGTCCAGGATTGTAATGACCAGTTGGAGAAGCAACAGGAAAAACAAGAGAGGCTTTTGAAGGAAGTGGCATTCCCCCAAAGGAAAGCTCATGATAGAATTTGCAAAAGTGATGAATTTGAGGATGAGAGTGGTCTGAATTCCAGTCTTCTTTCACCCCAATTGAAACCCATAAGAAACCATTTTCATAAACACGCCTCACATGTTAAAACATTGTATCATGATTCTTTTGTAAACAATCATCAGAAGATTAATGACAATGAGAAACTATGTGAAAATAATGAATGTGAAAAACACCCCCAGAGTATTCACCTTATTCAGCTTACAAGAACTCAAACAGAAGATAAATCCTATGGATTTAATGACAGTATTCAATCTTTTAGCCATAGTACACCCCTACATATACATGAGAAAATTCACGCAGGAAGAAAACCCTTTGATTTTAAGGAACATGGGCAAGTTTTAAACCACAACATATGTCATAACAAACAACAAAGAATTCCTGTTGAGAAAAGTCAATATAAATGTAATAAAACCTCCCAGAGCTCATCCCTTGCTCAAAACATGAGAAATCATTCTGAAGAGAAACCCTTTGAATGTAATCAGTGTGGGAAGTCCTTCAGCTGGAGCTCTCACCTTGTTGCACATCAGAGAACTCATACAGGGGAGAAACCTTATGAATGTAATGAATGTGGAAAGTCCTTCAGCCGGAGCTCTCATCTCGTTTCCCATCAGAGAACTCATACTGGAGAGAAACCTTATAGATGTAATCAGTGTGGGAAATCCTTTAGCCAGAGTTATGTCCTTGTTGTGCATCAGAGAACTCATACTGGAGAGAAGCCTTATGAATGCAATCAATGTGGAAAGTCATTCAGACAGAGTTATAAACTTATTGCACATCAAAGAACTCATACTGGAGAGAAGCCCTATGAATGCAGTCAATGTGGGAAGTCATTTATCCAGAGCTATAAACTTATTGCACATCAAAGAATTCATACTGGAGAAAAACCTTATGAATGCAATCAATGTGGGAAGTCCTTTAGTCAGAGTTATAAACTTGTTGCCCATCAGAGAACTCACACAGGAGAAAAACCCTTTGAATGTAACCAGTGTGGAAAATCCTTCAGCTGGAGCTCTCAGCTAGTTGCACATCAAAGAACTCATACTGGAGAGAAACCCTATGAATGTAATGAATGTGGAAAATCTTTCAACCGCAGTTCTCACCTTGTTATGCATCAGAGAACTCATACTGGAGAGAAACCCTACGAATGTAGTCAATGTGGGAAATCCTTCAGCCAGAGTTATGTTCTTGTTGTACATCAGAGAACTCATACTGGAGAAAAGCCCTATGAATGCAATCAGTGTGGGAAATCCTTCAGGCAGAGTTCATGCCTTACTCAACATCAGAGAACTCACACTGGAGAGAAACCTTATGAATGTAATCAATGTGGAAAAACGTTCAGCTTGAGCGCTCGACTTATTGTACATCAAAGAACTCATACTGGAGAGAAACCCTTTACGTGTAATCTGTGTGGGAAAGCTTTCATTAATAGCTCTAAACTTATTAGGCATCAGGCAACTCATACTGAAGAGAAACCCTATGAATGTAACTAGTGTGGAAATCTTTCAGCTAGAGTATATTTCTTTTTCTTTTTTTAAGTGGAGTACATGTCATGGGAAAACTAGTATAAAAAGAGTATGTGGGAAAGCTTTCAGTCAGTTCTTTGTTATTGTGTATCTGGAAATTTGTTTTGGAGAAGAAAAGGGGAAAGCTGTATGCTATATATTTTACTTAGCATTTCCACATAAAAAAATAAAATTTGGCCCTTATGACCCAGTACTACAAAAGTCATAAATATTAGCACTCTTTCTTGCTGGAATCTGAGAGAAAACCATTAAATGGTCAATATGCTATGGAGTGATTGCCAGTAAAAAGAAAGTGAGGGGAAGCACATGTGGCTTAAGCCTACCATATAGGAGGTCCAGGGTTTGATTCCTAGGGTCTCCTGGTGAAATGCAAGCTGGCCCACATGGTGAGCTGGCCTGAGCGGAGTGCTGGCCTGGCAGAAGTGCTGGCCTGCATGGAATGCTGGCCCACACAAGAGTGCTGGTTTGCACGGAGAGCTGGTACAGCAAGATGACGCAACAAAAAGAGACAATAAGAGTTGCAGCAGACCAGGGAGCTGAGGTGGTGCAGAGGATTGAGCAGCCTCTCTCCACTCCAGAAGGTCCCAGGATCGGTTCCTGGTGCCACCTGGAGAGAAGACAAGCAGACAGAAGGACACACAGAGAGCAGACAGCAAGTGCAACACAGCGAGGAGAGGGGGGAAGAAATAAATCTTTTTTAAAAAAAGAAAAGAAAGGATGCTAACACTAGTGGGCTTGCTGTTGAGAAGATTGAAAGATAGTTGTGGCTGTTAGACTTTAGGCTGGAAAACAATATTTCAGTGTTTCATTTACTTCATGGTTTCCCCATTAGGAAACTTCTAGTCTGTTTCATATAGCACTTCCTACTATTAATATCTATGAAAATTTAGTAGAAATTAGGAAAATTGCTATGATATGAAGTGAAAAGATACAGAAGGATATAAAACATTCTTTTCTAGAACCAACATAATAAAATATTTGCATATGGATCAGAACTGAATTTTGGGTGTATGTATTTGATTTTTAGGTTTATGTATGGCTTTGTTCCATTTTAGATTGTATGGTATTTTTGCTATGTTAAATAGTAAAAATCAGTCAAAAAAAAAAAAACAAAAAACAAAAAGGAAATGCAAAGGTTTCAATCTCCTTTGTCCATTTAGGAAAGACTAGGCAACCAGATAGCAAAGATCCCTCATATTCTCTGATTTCTATTTAGATTAGGGTGAGTGTGTCACTCTTTGGGACTTAAATTCCCAGGAATATTCCTCTTTGAAAGTAAAAGAGTTCCCTGGGAATGGGGAAATGAAAATTTAGGCCAGAAAGGGCTCAATATGAAGGATTGAGAATGCATGGGCAATATAGAGAGCAGGTGGGCTTATTTTCTTATTTCCAAAGCAGTGTAAAGTTGCTCTATTTTAAAGGAGTTATTTTTTCTCCCCTTATGCCATGTTTTCTCTTTTTTTCTGGGTTATATCTCCTAATACGAGAAGTCTCTGATTGGAAAGGCCCTGCCCCAGCTAAGTGCTCATCACCTACATTAAGCTTGTAAGAATGTTTTTAGTAAGGCAAGATTTATAGCTACTCATTGATCTTTAGATTTGGTTCACATGTCTTTCTGGTCTTTGCTCCTAAATCATGGGTTCTAATCCTGTGGACTGCTGTGGGCCTGAAGCCTCTGACCCTGGAGAGGTGGTAAAAATTAAGCTGAGAGATGAAAGGCCGGAGGTAGATTCCCTGGAGGAAGGAAGGAAAACCTAAAATGAGTCTGATAGGGATTACCCTTAGTAAAATTCTGTCCCATTGAGATTGCAGCACACTTGTCACTGAAGGTGTGGGAGAACATTTGTAGACAGCTGGAAAACTAACTCCCATCCCAGTGAGAATCCTCCAGTCTGTTGATGCATAGATATAAGAACAACGGGGGTTCTCCATGTATTAGCTTTGGGGGAGGACATAAAATTTTGAAATGCCCTAATTTAGCAATGGACCTAAATAGACTCCCCCCAAATTTTAGATAAATGCCAGTGTTAGGTACAAGTGAGTGATTTCACGCAGGACATGTTGAATCTTTATACTGTGAAGGCAAGGAACCATGATTGTACAAATTTAAAACCAACTAGGCTAAAGATTGGGATTCTGATGACCCCAAGTTTTGAAAGTGATTTATTGCAAAAGAGTCTTTCAAGTAAATCTTGAAAATATTAACATTAAAAATGTGAAATTTGTAAAACAACATAGAAATTATTTTGGAGTATGTTTGTGTTGCATGTGTGTGTGTGTGTGTGTGTGTTTCTGTCCAGGTTGAATATGTGAGTCATCTGTGTGTACTAAGACTTAAGTGTTGTATCAGTTCCTAAGTGGTGATTTATGATTATCAGGTGTTTTGAAGTAAAATAGACTCCGTAATTAAGCAAAAATGTTAGAGTAATTCCTTTCATTTGCTCAATAAATTCCCTTGATAAGGATATATTTTCTTTGAATTAAAAAGTGGTCAACCAAAAATAAAAAGACAGGTTTATGAGGCAGCATTCCAAAAATATATATATAATTAACCTTCTGAGCCCAAAGTTTAGGCTGATTAATATGTGATTCTTTACATACCCTGTATAAAAATTTTTATGTCTGTAAAGTTCATAAAAATCAAATTGTACACTGCCATATAAAAAAAAAAACATTACAGAGGTTTTACAGGTCAAATTTCATTCATCATACTGCAGTAAAACAACAAATAAAAAGTGACTAAAATGTGTTTATCTACGTGGATGTTAAGAAATAACTCCTAGAACCAATTTTTCAAAGAGTAAATCAACACTGAATTTTAAACCTCCATAGAAAGTATTACATGAAACCACTTAATGCCAAAACCTGTGGGAAGCAGCAAAAACTTTTCTCAGAATATAAAGCTTATAACTTTAAATGGCTTCTTTATCAAGGGAGAAAGCCTGGGAAAACATGAGGACTCATCATGAGGTTTTAAAAACAAATGTGGGGAGCAGATGTAGCTCAGTGGTTGAGTCTTTGCTTCCCATGTATGAGGCTCTGGGTTCAACCCCTGGTACCTCCTTAAAAAAAACATAAGGGAAGCGGCTGTGGCTCAATCGATGGGGCTCCCGTTTACCATATGGGAGGCCCCGGGTTCGGTTCCCAGGGCCTCCTGGTGAAGGCAAGCCACCTCGGGCGGCGCGGTGAGCTGACGTGGCAGGACAGCGCAACGGGGAGAGGGCAGACACAGAGAAACGCACAGCAGATGGACACGGCAAGCACAAGCAGCAAGGGGTGGATAAATAAATAAAATAAAATCTTTGGGGAAAAAAAAAACAAAACATAAAAACCAAATGCAGGGAAGCGGCTGTGGCTCAATCAGTAGGGCTCCCGTTTACCATATGGGAGGCCCCGGGTTCGGTTCCCGGGGCCTCTTGGTGAGGGCAAGCCCGCCCGCACGGCATGGTTAGCTGACCCAGCAAGCACAAGCAGCAAGGGGGGAATAAATGAATAAATAAATAAAATCTTTAAAAAATAAAATTAAAATAAAAATTAAAAAAAACACCAAATGCAACAAAACAAAAACTAACAAATAGGAATACACAAAAGCTTAAAATAATACAAAGCTATGCATAGTCAGGAGTTAAATACTTTGATCAACATTTTGGAGGCTTTGTATTCACCATTGTTAATTTTTTCCTGTATTCCTTCTGCATTCACTTTTCTTGTTGAAGTGTATCTGTTAGTATTCTCTTATTAAGGATATGTATGTGGTGAACTAACTCTTAGACCTTGTATGCCTGAAAGTGTCCTCACTTGTCACTTATTCTTGAATGGTATTTTGGCTAAGGAATACAATTATAAGTTAATTATTTTCCTACAGCATTTTGAAAATCTCTTTTACAACCAAAAATACACTCTCTTCCCTAAATAGGGTTGACCCAAAGCCTCACATTATTATATCCACTTCCAAGTCCAGGATCTCTAGGTAATGTCCCTTTTCCAGTGAAAAATTGCTCAGATGTAGGAAGAGGGTTCAGATGCTGGTTATCAAAATAGAGATCATAAAACCAGATCAAATAACCCAGCTAATATTCAGTAACTTTGGTTGTTGCCAGTAGATATTGAAAAGCTCTCTAAAAATGGTTTTATAAAACTGCATACAAGTTGGTGTTGTCAGAGTTACTTACTGGCTAAGATGATTTAATCATTTTGGGGGGATTCATTTGGGGTCTGACTAAATCAATGGTTCTTTTATAGACACAGTAAATATAGTATTATTTCATTTTTAAATTACCAATTTTTGCCTTTGCCAAGTGGATCTTGTTGGAATGGTAAAGTTGGCTTTTCTGTGCGCTGGCCACTGAGGTACTGATTTCTCATCCACTAGGGATGAGATTTTAGTCAAAATAGGTTACTGATTGATAAGTCTTTCACTAATACTTATATCACCTATTCTGGTCTTTTCAACATCTTTTGTGTTCTATTGAATTTTCATTTCTGAGGCCATGCCAATCTTCATGATCATTTCCTCTCTTCTTCAGAGATGATTCCTGGAATTGAGCTGTTAGATGGAGTTCTTGAAACTTAGATATTCCTATTGTTCCTCTTTCTAGTCCAGGTTCTATTAGTTCATTTTCTAATGGTGTTTGCTTAGGTCTGATTGTTAATATCTAGGCCCCTGGGTCACCACAGATCTGACAACTTGGTGATTCTTCTGACTATAAGCTCTTCCTCTTGTTCTATATTTGTTTTGCCCACATTTTCCCCACCATTTCTTGCTTTCTGAAAGTATAAAGGCCACACTGCTCTGCAGAATGTTTTGTGGCAGGCTGAAACTGTGAGTGTCACTTTTTGAATGTTCTATGCTTTTAAAAAACTTCAAGGGGAAGCGGCTGTGGCTCAATCAGTAGGGCTCCCGTTTACCATATGGAAGGCCCCGGGTTCGGTTCCCAGGGCCTCCTGGTGAAGGCAAGCCCGCCCGCACGGCGTGGTTAGCTGACCCAGCGAGCACAAGCAGCAAGGGGGGAATAAATGAATAAATAAATAAAATCTTTAAAAAAAAAAAAACTTCAAGGATATGACATTAACCTAGACTGGTAGTTTACTTTTTAAAAATAATAATAATGTGAGGATGTGAGCATAAGTGGAGTGTGCTAAAATTTTATTAGTGGGGATTAAGTTAAAAAAGAACCAAAACCTATGGAAAAGCTGGAGATTTTTTTCCAATGAAATCTCAAAACCATTATTTGTATTCTCTGATAGTGCTATTCTCTGCTAATTTTATAGGGATTCCATTATTGGTACTAGGAGAACTCTGCATTAGGTGGGATATTGGTATTTCTTCACTGGGGTAGAAGGGGTTGGAATCTCTTCATAATCTGGAACTCTAATTAGATGCTGTTGAGAATGCTGGTCATCTAGACCAGATACAATGCAGCCAATCCCAAAATGTGTCCCCAAGAAACAGGACACTCAGTCATCACAGCATCCCCCTGTGGTGCAGCCTCTACTTTTGTATGAGTGACTGATTATGGTTCCCATGTCCAAATGGGAGGGTGGGATGACTACTGTGTTTGCGGTGTTGCTGGAGAAAGTCCAACCGTATTTTTTAATATATATAAAAGCAAAACTAAAGTTTCTAGTAAAATTGTGTGACTTTTGGCGATAATTTGTGAAACATTCAAGCTGGTCAGAAAACACTGAATTACCAAAAACAAAACAAAATTTGAATAGTAAGATATGAAACAGCAGTGTTGATACCCTTAAAAAGCCTGAGCAGAAGGGTTGCATCATCATCTGTGGACCCATCAGGTTATGCAGCAGCAATGTGGGACCATGGGTTCTTTGGAGAGTAGCTTATCAAGGAAGAAAAATAAAAATGGGCTTACTTCTTGTTGCATCTGGATGTCTCTGAAAGTGGGGTTCCAGCCAGCCAGGCAGGAACACTTTCAGCATCGAGAAACCATTAGTCATGGACAGTGGGAACAAGGAAAGTCTAGCCGGAGCCACGCGCCCATTGTGAAATGCAGTGTCAGTGCTGAAGAAAGGCACAGATTGGGCTTCTAATAGTCTTCATAAAAGAAACTTTATATCTATCAATCCAAATTGCCCAGCAGACAAATTTTGGTCAGCATCTAAGTTTATGACAAATGGTAAAATAGGATAATACATTAGGTCCAAACAGGAAATGGAACCTTCACTAGGCTAATTATCTGCAGACCACAGGTTTGTCTCATCATACACTGAAATGGACATCCAAAATTCCAGGTCAGGACCCTCACTAACACAGTGGCTGGCCTCTTCACTACCTACCTCTCTGGTGGGCAGGACCACAGACTGTGGAAGGACACATAAAGATCCCTTTAATAAGTGGGCCCAATACCAGATCTATTTGATCATATTTATCATTTAAGGGAGCAGATAAAAAACTAATAAGCAATCCTGATTTGCTCTTTCTTAAAGCTAAGGAAGAAAAAATTTAAAAATGAATATGGTCCATCCCATCATATGCTGATGGGGAAAGATGTGGGCAAAATGTAGATTAATTATCCAGGAGACAAACATAAAGGGGAGAAATGCAAACACCAGCTCTAAAGCAACACTAACTATATGGCTGAAGGAAGCTTAGGAACCAAATATCTAAATAGGATTCCAGTTGATTTTTCTTTTTCTGGTATGGTTCCCTTAATTCTGCTTCTAACAGTTGATTCCATTGTTCAAGGCTGAAGGACTCCAAATCACTCAGCCCCATGTGCTAGAAACTGGTTGAAATGTGGGCATATTTCCTTTTGTGAATAGTAATACCCCACTGACCACACATTTGGAAAAAATTAGACTATACTTGGTTCCCTGCTACCTCATCCTGGGTGGGGCATTTATGGGGATCACCCATGGGACCATCCTATATGTTATCATCTCTTTACTTTACCACTGGTCTCAGTGAGTGTCATTTTGCTGGTGAAATTTGGATCTCTTTTATCCAAGTCAGCATTCATGAAAACATCTATCATTACTCTAAAGGATCCTGGTTATCATTACTGAGGAGGGAGAAAACATTTTAATAAAGAATTATATGTATTAATCTAAGGGAATCAATAGTGTTATTGCCAATACCTCTATAAGGGCCACTGTAATCATGAAACTGAAGCTCTTGTTCATGAAAATAGCTTAATAACTAAGGGATTTGGCATACTTAAGAAGTCTATTGTGGAAGCGGATGTGGCTCAGGTGACTGGGCTCCTGCCTACCACATGGGAGGTCGCTGGTTCGGATTCCAGTGCCTCCTGAAGAAGACAGCGAGCTGGTGTGATGGGCAGGCATGGCAAGCTGACACAAGAAGAAAAAACCTAATGAGAGACGCAACAAAAGCAGGGAGCAGAGGTTCCCGGTGCCTCCTAAAGAAGACAGCGAGCTGATGTGATGGGCAGGTGCGGCGAGGTGATGCCACAAGAGATGTGGGGAGGAAAAACAGAATGAGAGGCACAACAAAGCAGGGAGTGTAGGTGACTCTAGTGATTAGGCACCTCCCTCCCACATCAGACTAAAAGTCCTGGGTTTGGCTCTTGGTGCCTCCTAAAGAAAACAAGGAAAACAAACAGACACAGCAAGTGTAAAACAAGAGAGTGGGGAGAAATAAATAAAATAAATCTTTTTTTTAAAAAGTCTATTGCATTAGGGTAGGAACTCAAAAGCCAGGAATGTAATTTTCAGGTCTAGTGTTGGGGTAAACATTATCAGTTCACATTTATTTTCAAATGGTATTTATATTTATTTCAACATATCAATGGTACACTTCCAAAACAACAGACTTTTCAAAAAATAAATCAGAACTGTAAATACAAGATATAGTATAAGTATTTGACTTCCTACAATCAGTTTCACAAATCCACTACTATACATTTATAAGTAGAGTTCAGCTTGTCACCCATTTCTTTATTTCTATAATTACATAAGCATAATAAATACATCTGATTTTAAAGGTCACTTAAAATTAGTCATAGTTTACAGTACAGTATATATTTTCTTAATCTATATCAAATTACAGTTGAATAGTATTATTCTTGGCTAAAGCAAACCCTAGCACATGGTGAAGAGGCCCTAGAATTGGACATTTAACAACCAAAAACAAGACAAATAGATTCCCAAGTTAGTGACAGTGATAACTATGAGAGGTGGTCTCCACAGCAATGTAATAAAGCCTCTACTTAAAAAAAAAAAAAAAAAAAAAAAAAAACTCTGTACTGTGTGTCACCAGTTTATTTATTTATTTTTATTTTTTTTTATTTTATTATTTATTTTATGTACCAGGGGATTGAACATGGGACCTCATATGTGAAAAGCCAGTGCTCAACCACTGAGCTACATCACTTCCCCCAAATTGGTTTTTTCATTTGTTTTTAGGAGGTACCAGGGATCATACCCAAGACCTTGTAAGTTGGAAGCAGGTGCTCAACTGCTTGAGCTACATCCCCTCCCCCTGCCCAATTTATTCTTTTTTTTTTCAAAACAATTTATTGAAGTATATCATTCATACATGAACATACATAAACTATAAGTGTTCAGTAAACTTTGTGAACTTACAAAACAAACATGCATAACATCATACAGGGCTCCCACACATCACCCCACCACAAATACTTTGCATTATTGTGAAACATTTGTTAACAAATTATGAGAGCATCATCAAAGTATTACTACTAACCATAGTCCATATCTTACTCCCTTATACTTTTTTTTTGCAGATTTATTTATTTACTTTTATCCATTTTTACCCCACCCCCCATTTTTGCTCTTCTTGTGTCCATTTCCTGCCCTTTTTTCTCCTTCTCCTCCTGTCTTCACTGGGATTCGATCCTTGGAAACCCCGATGTAGGAGAGAGGTGTCCTACCGCCTGTGCCACCTTAGTTCCTGGTTTTTCAGCACATCTCGTCTTGGCGTTCCCTTGTGTCAGTCTCCTGTTATGTCACCATCTTGCTGTATGGCTTGCAGGGCCTGGCAGCTCACCCTCTCAGGGGGCCTAGGGGGCTCACCTGCTTGCGGGGCCTGGGGGGAACACCCGCTCGTGAGGTCTGGTGGTGCACCTGCGCATGGGGCCTGGCGGCCCGTATGCCTTCTATATTTTCCTTTTTTAAAATTTTTACCGGGAGGTCCTAGGAATCAAACCTGGGTCCCTCCATATGGGAGACAGACGCCCAACCATTTGAGCCACATCCATCCCCCTGCTATATCGCTTAAGGTTGACCAAAGATATCTAGAGTTAACAGTCATTTCCCATACAGAATGGTCATATAATAAATCAGGCTTGGTTTATCACCAGCATTCTAGGGAGAAAAACTAGGTCTGGGGACACACGCATGGTTTCTAATATAGCAAATGTTTAGCCTACCCTGATTATCACAAAATCAGGACAGCAAGAATATTCTCAGCTCTTTCTTCTGGCTATAAATATCCAGTTCTCCCAGCACCAATTGTTAAAGAGACTGTTTGTCCCATTAACATGGACTTAGTAGGATTGTCAAAAATCAGTTGACTGTAAAGGTGAAGGTTTATTTCTGGATTCTCACTTCTATTCCACTGATCGATGTGTCTATCTTTATGCTAGTACCATGCTGTTTTGTGTTTTGTTTTGTGTAGCTTTGTGATATGTTTCAAGGTCAGGTAGTGAAATTCCTCCCACATCGCTCTTCTTTTTTAGAATGCATTTGGCTATTTGGGTGCACTTTTCCTTCCAAATGAATTTGGTATTTGCCTTTTCTAATCTGTAAAGTAGGCTATTGGAATTTTGATTGGTATTGTATTGAATCTATTAATCAGTTTGGGTAAGATTGACATCTTCATGATATTTATTCTTCCAATCCATGAACATAGAATGTCTTTCCATTTGTTTAAGTCTTCCTTTAATTTCTTTTAGCATTCTTTTGTAGTTTTCTGCATATAGGTCCTGTACTTCTTTGATTAAATTAATTCCTAGGTACTTGAGTCTTTTTGTTGCTGTTGTAAATGGAATTTCCCCCCTTATTTCCTCCTCAGATTGTTCAGTAGTAGTGTACAAAAACATTACTGATTTTGCGTGTCGATCTTGTATCCTGCCAATTTGTTGAACTAATTTATTAGCCCAAGTAGCTTTGTTGTGGATACTTAAGAATTTTCTAAGTACAAGATCCTGGATCTAAGTACAAGATCCAGTGAGAGTTTTACTTCCTCTTTTCCTATTTGGATGCTTTTAGTTTTTTTTGTTGTTGTTGTTGTTGTTTTTCTTGTCTTATTGCCCTAGCTAGAACTTCTAAGACAATATTGAATAACAATGGTGGCAGTGGACATCCTTGTCTTATTCTGGATCTTAGAGTCAAGCTTTCAACCTTTCCCCATTGAGTACGATGTTGGTTGTGGGTTTTTCATATATGCCTCTTATCAGCTTGACGAATTTTCCTTCTATTCCTATCTTTTCAAGTGTTTATATAAAAAAAAGATGTTGGATTTTGTTGAATGTCTCTTCTATTGAGATGATCATGCGTTTTTTTCCTTCAGTTTGTTAATGTGGTGTATTATGTTGATTATTTTTCTTATGTTGAAACAGCCTTGCATACTGGGAATAAATCCCTGTTGGTCGTGATGTATAAGTCTTTTGATATGCTATAGGATTTGATTTGCAAGTATTTTGTTGAGAATTTTTGCACCTATGTTCATTAGAAAGATTGGTCTGTAATTTTCTTTTCTTGTGGTATCTATCTGGCTTTGGTATTAGGGTAATGTTGGCTTAATAAATGTGTTGGGTAATTTTCCCTTCTCTTCAATTTCTTGGAACAGTTTAGACAGGATTGGTGTTAATTCTTTTTGAAATGCTTGGTAGAATTTACCTGTGAAGCCATGTGGTCCTGGATTTTTCTTTGCTGAGAGATTTTTGATGACAGATCAATATGTCATTGGTTTGTTAAATTCTTGTATTTCTTGTAGTGTCAGTGTAGGTTGTTTGTGCATTTCTATGAATCTGTCCATTTCATCTAGGTTTTCTAGTTTGTTGGCATACTGTCTCTCATAATATCCTCTTATGATCCTTTTTATTTCTGTGAGGTCAGTAGTAACTTCTCCCCTTTCATTTTTGATTTTATTTATTTGCATCTTCTCTCTATTTTTCTTTGTTAGTCTAGTTAGGGGGTTGTCAATTTTACTGATTTTTTCAAAGAACCAGCTTTTGGCTTTGTTGATTTTCTCTATTGTTTTTTTGTTCTCAGTTTTTTATTTCTGCTCTAATCTTTATTGTTTCTTTCCTTCTGCTTGCTTTGGGATTAGTTTGTTGTTCTTTTTCTAGTTTCTCTAGTTGTTCAGTTAACTTGTTGAATTTAGCTCTTTCTTCTTTTTTAATATAGGCATTTAGGGCTATAAATTTCCATCTCAAGAATGCCTTTGCTATATCCCATAAGTTTTGATAAGTTGTGTTCTCATTTTCATTTGTCTCCATATATTTACTGATTTCACTTGCCATTTCTTATTTGACCCACTGATTATTTAGGAGTGTGTTGTTCAGCCTCTACATATTTGCGAATTTACTTTTTTCCTGTATTATTGATTTCCAGTTTCATTCCATTCTGATCTGAGAAGGTGCTTTGTATAATCTTAGTCTATATTGAGAGCTGCATTGTGACCTAACATGTGGTCTATCCTGGAGAACAATCCATGGGCACTTGAGAAAAATGTATAACCTTCTGAGTTTGGATGCAGTGTTCTGAAATGTCTGTT
Source organism: Tolypeutes matacus (assembly GCA_026826555.1). Lineage (NCBI taxonomy): Eukaryota > Metazoa > Chordata > Mammalia > Cingulata > Chlamyphoridae > Tolypeutes > Tolypeutes matacus. Next base: position 6,333,187 of record JAKSZT010054134.1, read on the forward strand.
AGGTCTAACTCATTTATCATATTGTTCAAGTTCTGTTTCCTTGTTAATCTATTTTTTCTATCTAATGAAGTGAGTGGGGGTGTTGAAATCTCCAACAATTATTGTAGAGATGTCTATTTCTCCCATCAGTTTTGCCAGAGTTTGTCTCATGTATTTTGGGGCACCTGATTAGGTGCATAGATATTTATGACTGTTATATTTTCCTGGTGGATTGTCCCTCTTAAAATATATAATGGCCTTCTGTATCTCATAACTTTTTTTAGTTTAAAGTCTGTTTTGTCAGATATTAGTATAGCTACCCGGCTCTTTTTTGGTTACTATTTGCATGGATTATCTTTTTCCAGCCTTTCACTTTCAGCTGTTTTATATCCCTGGGTCTAAGATGAGTTTTTTGTAAGCAGCATATGGATGGCTTAATCCATTCTGTCAGCCTGTATCTTTTGATTGGGGAGTTTAATACATTCACGTTCAATGATATTATTGTAAATGCATTATTTACTTCCACTGTTTTATTCTTTGGTTTTCATATGTCGTATCATATTTTTGACTGTCTTTTTACTCTTTTGGTTATCCTTTCTCTAATCTTTCTTCTATAATCTCCTCCAGGCATCTCTCTCCTGTCTTTTTATTTCAGGTTCTAAGGCTTCCTTTAATATTTCCTGCACAGATGGATTTCTTTTTTGCAAACTCTCTTAGTTTCTGTTTGTTTGTGAATCTTTTATACTCACCTTCATATTTGAAGGACAATTTTGCTGGATAAAGAATTTTCGGGGAAGCGGCTGTGGCTCAATCAGTAGGGCTCCCGTTTACCATATGGGAGGCCCCGGGTTCAGTTCCCGGGGCCTCCTGGTGAAGGCAAGCTGGCCCGCACGGCGTGGTTAGCTGACCTAGCGAGCACAAGCAGCAAGGGGGGGATAAGTGAATAAATAAATAAAATCTAAAAAAAAAAAAAAAAAAAAAAGAATTTTCGGCCAGCAGTTTTTCTCTTTCAGTTTCCTGATTGTATCATACCACTGTCTTCTCCCCTTATGGTTTCTGAAGAGAAATCTGCACTGTCTTACTGGATGTCCCTTGTACATGATGATTTGCTTCTCCCTTGCTGCTATGAGAATTTTCTCTTTATCTTTGACATTTGACTTTCTGAATAGTATGTGTCTTAGAGTAGGTCTATTCAGATTTATTCTGATTGGTGTATGATGTGCTTCTTGGACATGTAAGGTCATTTCTTTCATGACAGTCGGGAAATTTTCAGCTATTATTTCCTTAAATACTCTTTCTGCCCCTTTTCCCTTCTCTTCTCCTTTTGGAACTCCCATGACACATATGTTGTTGTGTTCCATGTTGTCATTCAACTCTTTGAGCCTCTACTCAATTTTTTTCATTCTTATTTCTTTCTGTTCTTTTCTCTCTTCAATTTCAGCTGTTCTGCGTTCTGTATCACTTATTCTTTCTTCTATCATTTCAAGTCTGCTGTTATATTCCTCTAATGTGTTTTTTTAAAGATTTATTTTATTTTATTTATCCCCCCCCTCCTTGCTGCTTGTGCTCACTGTCTGCTTTCTGTGTCCATTTGCTGCATATTTCTTTTGAGTCTGCCTGTCTTCTCTTCTTGTCTTCTCTTTTGGAGGCACCAGGATCCAATCCTGGAACCACCTAACGTGGGAAAGAGGCACTCAATTGCTTGAGCCACCTCAGTTTTCTGGTTTGTTGTGTCTCTCGTGGTCTTTTTCCTCTGTGTCTCTCTTTTTTTTTTTTTTGCATCATCTTGTTGCACCAGCTCTCCATGCAGGCCAGCTCTCTATGCAGTCTGCCAGCTCACTGCACAGGCCTGTTTGCCTTCACCAGGAGGCTCTGGGAATCGAACCCGGGGCCTTCCACATGGTAGATGGGAGCCCAATTGCTTCCCTCTAATGTGTTTTTTATCTCACCTATTGTGTCTTTCATTCCGATGAGCTCTGTTACTTTTCTGTTCAGGATTTCAAATTCTTCTTTGCACTCACTCAGTATCTTCTTGATGTCATTTCATTTATCTCTTTAGCCATATTGTCTCATGCTGGGGGAAAGGTAATGCATTTATATGGTGAGTTCATGTTAGAGAGAGGCCACATTTGAACAACAAGAGGGTCTCAGGAGGTAACTCTTAGGCACCCTATAATACTAGGCTAAGTTTCAATTTCAAAAGTAAAAGTTCACAAGTACAGTTATCAATATCAAGGCCCATCAATGGACCATCCTTCCTCACTAGTCACTGTGCCTATACTCAGGGGATTCTTGCCTTTCGATTAGAGAATGTGGCAGAGCTCACCAGGATGGGAATTTGATATTCTTTTGGTTATGGTGTGAATCTCCACCCACTGTGACAATGCCCCATGAACACTTGAACACATATTCCCCTGTCATAGTGGTAACCCTTCTGTGATCCAAAACTTCTTAAAAAATGAAGCCAACAAAATAAACAAATGCAATTAATAAGAAAATGAAATAATAATGATAGTTTTAAAAATAAATAAAATACAAAAAATTTAAAAATTTTTGGAATAATGAAAAAAATATTTTAAAAAAAATTTTTGACATGTCTTTCATCACTGTAAGATCTGTTGTCTTGTATGTCCAATGATGTTTTCTTCCATTTATCCCTCCAGTGTCTTATTTTTTTTTTCATTTTATCTTCAAAGAAGCTTTAGGTTACAGAAAAGTCATGTACAGAATATAGGGGATTCCCATATACCCAACATCCTTCCCCCTTTCTGCTATCCCCTATTAATAACATTTTATATGTGGATGGTACATTGGTTACAATTGATGTACAAATATTGAAACATTGTTACTAACCATGGTCAATGATTTCCATCATTGTTTACATTTTGGACCATACACTTTTATAAATTTTGATTAAACTTAACACAGCCTCTATCCATCATTGCAACATCATGTAATGCAATTCCATCACCCCCAAAATGCCCCATGTTCCATCTATTCTATTCCTCCTTCCCCTCCCCTCAGGACCCACAGCAACCACCAAGTTTCACTCCTTGAAGAACAAGATTCATAGTTACTTGCAACAGCATTGAGGGCTTGACATACTGGCCTGTCCTCCCCTATGCTCTCAAGAGACCCCTGCCCCTCTATTTCAGAATATAGCAGGACTTCCAGGATGGGAGTCCAACCCCTTCCTGCTCATTATGTGGGTCTCCACACAATGAAACAACCCATTATGACAATATGAACACTCACACACTCCCTAGAGGTCTGCCACAGGTGCACCCTGTCCCACATGTCCCCCACATCCAATATCCTAAACCAGTAACCCTCCCCTGCCATATTTGCCCAAAGAACATTCCCAACACTGTAGGTTCAACCACATACTCACAAATCCCCAGAGTTCACCTGCTCCCTCCCCCAACCCTCCCCCAGGTTCCATGGACAGCCCAACCCACCCTCCTCACCCTACTCCCCCTACCCCCCCTCACAAACCCAGCACTGCCCAACCCAATAGCATCACTGCACCCCTGTCATGTCCATCTACTGTACAACTACATCCTTCCACCTTATCATAGATTTTGTCTATATGGGCGTTGGCTCACAAGCTGCTTCTTCCTTTCTGTCTCCTGTAAACCTATCTTCCAGACTCTAGCTCTGTGAGTCTGCTCAATTGCTTAATTCATATCAATGAGGTCATGTAATATTTGTCCTTCAGTGCCTGGCTTGCTTCATTTAACATAAGGTCTTCAAGATGCATCCATGTTATCCTGTGTGTTAACACTGCATTCCTTCTTACAGCTGAGTAGTATTCCATTGTATGTATATACCACAATTTGTTTATCCATTCATCCATTGATGGACATTTGGATTTTTTCCAACTTTTGGCAATAGTGAATAATGCAACTATGAACATTGGTGTGCATATATCTGTTCATGTCCCTGCTTTAAATTCTTCTGGGTATATACCCAGCAGTGGGATTGCTGGATCATATGGTAGTTCTATAGTTAGCTTCCTGGGGAACTGCCAGTCTGTCCTCCACAATGGCTGTACCATTCTACATCCTCACTAGCAGTGGATAAGGGTTCCCATTCCTCCACATTCTCTCCAACACTTGTAGCCCTCTGGGTTTTTTTTCAATAACCAATAGTCTAATGGGTGTAAGATGATATCTCATTGTAGTTTTGATTTGCATTTCCCTAATAGCAAGTGATGTTGAGCATCTTTTGATGTACTTTTTAGCCATTTGTATTTCTTCTTTGGAAAAGTGTCTATTTAAAATACTTGCCCATTTTTAAAATGGGTTGTTTGTCTTTTTATTTTTGAGGTGTAGGATTTCTTTATATATGCTGGATATTAGGACCCTATCAGATATATGGTTACCAAATATTTTCTCCCATTGAGTAGGCTGCCTTTTCACTTTCTTAACAAACTCCTTTGAGGTGCAAAAGTGATTAATTTTGAGGAGGTCCCGTTTATCTATTTTTTCTTTCATTGTTTGTGCTTTGGGTATAAAGTTCATGAAACCATTTCCTAGTACAAGATCTTGTAGATGCTTCCCTACATTATCTTCCAAGGTCTTTATGATCTTGGATCTTAGATTTAGATCTTTGATCCATCTTGAGTTCATTTGTATAAGGTGTGAGATGGTGTTCCTCTCTCATTCTTTTGGATATGGATATCCAGTTCTCCAAGCACCATTTGTTGAAGAGGCCATTCTCTCCCAGTTGAATGGACTTGGTGGCCTTGTTGAATATCAGTTGACTGTATATGTGAGGATCTATAACAGAACTCTCAATTTGGTTCCATTGGTCAGTATGTCTATCCTTGTGCCAATACCATGCAGTTTGATCACTGTAGCTTTGTAGTATGTTTTAAAGGCAGGTAGTGTGATTCCTCCAATTTCATTTTTCTTTTTCAACAGCTATTTGGGGCCTCTTGCCCTTCCAAATAAATTTCATAGTTAGCTTTTCCAATTCAGTAAAAAATGCTGTGGTAATTTTTATTGGGATTGCATTAAATCTGTAAATCAGTTTGGGTAGGATAGACACTTTAATGATGTTTAGTCTTCCCATCCATGAACAGGGAATATTCTTCCATTTACTTAGGTCTTTGATTTCATTTAACAGTGTTGTGAGTTTTCTGTGTACAACTCATTTACATCTTTAGTTAAATTTATTCCTAGGTATTTGATTCTTTTAGTTGCTATTGTAAATGGAATTTTTTTCTTGATTTCCTCATCAGATTGCTCATTATTGGTGTACAGAAATGCTACTGATTTCCTGCCACTTTACTGAATTCCTTTATAAACTCTAGAAGCTTTGTTGTAGATTTCTTAGGGCTTTCTATGTATAGAATCATGTCATCTGCAAATAGTGAAATTTTTCCTTCTTCCTTTCCAATTTGGATGCATTTTATATCTTTTTCTTGCCTCAGTGCTCGAGAAAATACTTCTAACATAATGTTAAATAAGAGCGGTTACAGTGGGCATCCTTGTCTTGTTCCAGATCTTAAAGGGAAAGCTTTTAGGATTTCATCATTGAATATGATATTAGCTGTGGGTTTTTCATATATAACTTTTATCATGTTGAAGAAGTTTCCCTCTATTCCTATCTTTAGAAGTGTTTTTATCAGGAAAGGGTGCTGTATTTTGTCAAATGCTTTTTCTGCATCTATAGAGATGATCATGTGATTTTTTCCTTTCGATCTGTTTATGTGGTATTACATTGATTGATTTTCTTACATTGAACTATCCTTGCATACCAGGGATAAAACTCGCTCGGTCATGGTGTATAATTCGTTTGATGTATTGTTGAATATTATTATCAAGTATTTTGTTGAGGGTTTTAGCATTTAGGTTCATTAGAGAGATTGGTCTATAGTTTTCCTTTGGCTTTGGTATTAGGGTGATGTTGGCATCATAGAATGAGTTAGGCAATGTTCCCTCCACTTCTATTTTTTAGAAGAGTTCAAGCAGGACTGGTGTTAATTCTTTCTGTAATGTTTGGTAGAATTCACCTGAAGCCATCTGGTCTTGGACTCTTCTTAGTTGGGAGGTTTTGGATGACTAATTCTATCTCATTACTTGTAATTGGTCTGTTGAGTTCATCAACAGACCATTTGGTCTGTTTCTTCTTTTGTCAATGTAGGTTGCTTGTGTGTTTCTAGGAATTTATCCATTTCCTCTAAATTATCCATCTTGTTGGCATACAATTTTTCAAAGTGTCTATTTCTGTGAGGTCAGTGGTGATATCCCTTTATTTATTATTTTATGTATTTGCATCTTTTCTCTTTTTTCTTTGTTAGTCTAGCTAAGTGTTTGTCAATTTTATTAATCTTCTCAAAGGTCCAGCTTTTGGTTTTATTTTTTCTAGTGCTTTCTTATTTTCAATTTCATTTAGCTATGCTCTAATCTTTGTTATTCCCTTCTTTCTACTTGCTTTGGGGTTAGTTTGTTGTTCTTTATCTAATTCCTCCAGGTGTGCAGTTAGGTCTTCGATTTTAGCTCTTTCTTTTTTTAATGTAGGCACTTATGGCACTTTTTAAAATGTAGGCACTATGAATTTCCCTCTCAGCACTGCTTTTGCTGCATCCTATAGGTTTTGATATGTTGTTTGTCATTTTCATTAGTTTCAAGGTTGTTTCTGATTTCTTTAGTAATTTCCTCCTTGACCCATTGATTATCTAAGAGTGTGTTGTTTAAATTCCATATTTTTGTGCCTAATCTGGTTCTCTGCCCCTCACTGATTTCCAGCTCCATTCCATTGTGGTCAGAGAAATTTCTTTTTATAATTTCAATCTTTCTGAATTTATTGAGAGTTGTTCTTTGACCTAGCATGTGGTCTATCCTGGAGAATGATCCATGTATGCTCAAGAAGAATGTATATCCCACTGTATTTGGGTATAATGTTCTGTATATGTCTATTAGGTCCAGATCCTCTAATGTATTATTGAAGGTCTCTGTTTCTTTATTGATCCTCTCCCAAGATATTCTGTCTAATGGTGATACTGGTGTATTAAAGTCCCCCACTATAATTGTAGAGGTATCTATTTCTCCACTTAGTTTTTCCAATGTTTGCCTCATGTATTTTGAGGTGCCCTGATTCATAAATGTTTATGATTGTTCTTTCTTCTTGATAGATGACCCCTTTTATTAATATATAGTATCCTTCTTTGTCTCTTACAATAGTTTTGCATTTAAAGTCTATTTTTATCTGATATTAATATAGCTACTCCTGCCCTTTCCTGATTATTGTTTGCAAGTAAAGTTGTTTTCCAACCATTCACTTTCAGCCTCCTTGTATCCCTGGGTCTAAGGTGAGTTTCTTGTACACAGCATATAGATGGGTCATATTTTCTTATCCATTCTGCCAGTCTGTGTCTCTTGATTGGAGAGTTTAATCCATTAACATTCAGTGTTATTATTGTAAAGGAATTACTTACATTAACCATATTTTCTTTAGGTTTATGTATGCCATATGTTGTTTTATTTCTCTCTTTATCTTTTTAGTTTTTCTTACACTCTCCTCCAACTCTCTCTCTCCTGTTTTTTTTCCTTTCAACCTGCTCTGCTAGATAAAATGCTTTGCTAATTTTTTGCTATATATATATATGAATATAGATTGATATGATAACTTAGTTAACTCAAGCATAAGAAAGCAATACACAGACATATATTTATTTATTTTATTAAACTTCTGTTAGTAATTGGGAGAATATAAAATAGGCAAAAGATTGCCTACAAACAGGGGTCCAACTGCTGCATCATAATCCTTCACAATATACATACATATAGATATAAGCTCATCAAACCAGGGGACATACCAACTTACCTGGCCCATGTCCAGCCAGAGTCCCGATTGGATGCAATATAAGTGTGTGTGTGTGTGTGTGTGTGTGTGTGTGTAGAGAGAGAGAGAGAGAATTAGTGAACCTTTGTTAATAATTGAAAGAATACAAAATAAGCGAAGGATTGTTTATAAACAGGGGTCCAACTGCCATATCCCAATCCCTCATGATATGCATACATACATTCATAAGCTCACCACACCAGGGGACACACTAACTTACCTGGCCCACGTCCAGCCAGAGTCCCGATTGGATGCAACATAAATATATACATGCATATCTAGTTTAATAAGTCTATACTGACAATTAGAGTGAGAAATAAGAATAACATATTCAATCAAAAGATTAAATCAATATTTAACAGAGTCACAGAATGACAGAAAAATAGAGCAGTCTTACATACAAACCCACCAACATCTAGCTTTCGGGTGGGAAGTCCCGGATCAGCAGCCAGTACCAGAGTCTTGATTGAAAACACCTGTGCAGAGCACCGTCTCCCACGGTGGGACTTCAATTTGCCTGACCAGGGGCTGTCACTTTTATTGAGCTCATAATCAGTGAACTTGATACTATAGATGCCAACTTGTGAATACTATGTCAATTTCCAAGGAAGTGGCCAGCCTCCTCAGGAAGGAACATAACACTCCCTAGGGAGTACATTCCAAGGTTTATGCATCAGTCCCTGAGAATAATACTCTCTGGAATGCACCCTATCTGTTCTTATTTGTTACAAAACATCCTCCAATTTGCCCACTGTTCTAGTTCTCATCATTCCTCCTGAAATATGAAAAATGCTGACTAGCAGTTTTTTTCCCAATACACAACCTGCAGAGTTCCCTTTAGTAGTTCTTGAAGGGCAGGTTTCTTATTAACAAACTCTCGTAATTTCTGTTTATCTGTGAATATTTTGAACTCTCCCTAATTTTTGAAAGTCAGCTTTGCTGGATAGAGAATTCTTGGCTGGAAGTGTTTTTCTTTTAGCACCTTAACTATGTCATACCACTGCCTTCTTGCCTCCATGGTTTCAGATCAGAAATCAGCACTTCATCTTATAGAGCTTCCCTTATTTATGATGTATCTCTTCTCTTGCTGCTTTCAGTATTCTCTCTGTCTTGGACATTGGACAATTTGTCAAGTATGTGTCTTAGGATAGGCCTGTTAGGATTTATACTGTTTGGGGTGCACTGCATTTCCTGGACATGTATGGCCATGTCCCTCAATAGAGTTGGAAAATTTTCAGCCATTATTTCCTCCAATACTCCTTCTGCCTCCTTTCCCTTCTTTTCTCCCTCTGGGATACCTATAATGTGTATGTTTCTGCATTTTTGTTGCCATTTAAATGTCTAAAACCCTGCTGGAGTTTTTCTATCTTTTTTACCTATCTGTTCTATTATCTGTCTGATTTCAGCTGTACTGTCTTCCACATTGTTGATTCTTTCCTCTGCCTGTTCAAATCTGCTGTTATGTGCTTCCAGTGTATTTTTTATTTCTTGCATTGTACCATTCATCACCATCAGGTCTGTTATCTTTTTTTTTTTTTTTTTTTTTTTTTTTACCAGGAGGTACCGGGGATCGAACCCTGGTCTCTCCATATGGTAGATGGACGCCGAACCTCTTGAGCCACATCCGTTTCCCTATCTTTTAATGTATGTTTACAATTTCTTCAGTATGTTCCCCCAGTGGCTTCTTAATATCCTTTATCTCTTCTTTTACTTCATTAAGTTGATTCATTATATTTGTTTGGACATCCTTGATTAGTTGTACTACAAACTGCATTTCCTCCTGTTTTTAGTTTGTTCATTAGACTGAGCCATGTGTTCCTGTTTCTTAGTATGGTTTTTAATTTTTTGTTGGTGTCTGGGCATCTGTTTATCTTGATGGGCTTATTTGGCTGGTTAGCTTCTCTTCTACTCTAGGATTTTATTTTGTTGTTGTTTTGTGTGTGTGGTAAGGTTAATTTTTGATACTTGGTTCCTCTTACTCTATATCCTTTCAGTTGTCCGTGTTCCCTTGGAAAAAAAAAAAATTGGGACCAGAGCAAAGGAAAGAGATAAGAAGAGAAAAAGAATAATAGTAGTAATAGTACAAAAAAGGTAGAAGAGGAACTGTGCAAGAGCTAGGTAACTAAGTAATATGAGTGAAAATTCATAAAAAATACAAAGGAATAAGAATAAAAAGAGGTGGAATAGAAAAAAAATAAAACAAGAGATAAAATAGAGGGAAAAAGGTAGAATGAGTTAAAAGGCCAGACAGATGAGTAGAAAAAATAAAACAAGAAAAAAAATAGAGAAAAAAATTAGAAAGAATTAAAAGTCCAGATAGATAGAAGAGAATAGAAGGAAAGAAAAAAAAAAAGGAGAGAGAGAGAAAAAGAAAAACTGAGACCTAAGTTCCTGGTTTCTGTCACGTCTCGACTTGACTCTCCCCTGCGTCTCTCTTTTGGTTGCATCATCATCTTGCTGCATTGCTCACCATGTGGGCCTGACTTGGCGTGCAGGGCACACCAGATCAAACCCGGATCCTCCCATATGGTAAACGGAAGCCCAATTGCTTGAGCCACATCCGCCTCCTAAATAGGCTTTTGAAATCTTATTGGGCTTTCTGCCCCTGTTTCCCTTAGGTGAGTTGGACTTTTAATAGTTTTCAGCAGCTAGGCTAGTTTAGTTGCCTGTCTCTGTGCCCTCCCTGATGAAGTTCCTCTCTCCCAGGACAGCTGGGTGTGACAGACTGCCTGAGAAGATTCCTCTCTCCCTTCTGCCTGGGGCCACCTCAGTGCTGGCTCATATCCTCCCCCAAATTCAAAGGGAGCTCAGGTGTCCAAACCCATGGAAAGGAAACTACTCTCCACCCTTTTCCAGACCCCTCTTCCTCCCAGGGAATGCTCCCTCCCACTCAGCTGGCTGGTGAGAGCCAGGGGTTCCATGGAGGCTATTTGCCTTGAGGGTGGCTTCCCACCATTTCCAGCCATGGGGCAAACAACTCACAGTTTGCCCTTGGGCTCTTTATCTCTTTGTCCAGTTCCCTCCAGATCGCCTCTGGAGCCTCCTGCTCTGTAGATTCCCAAAACAGCTCACTTGGGTAGGATTTTGCCCCTTCTCAGCCTTTTTTTGTGCAAGAGCTAGGCAGTGCCCACCTACAACAATGCCATTTTCCTGGAACTCTCAGTCAAAGACTTTAAATCAACTGTTTTATATATGGTCAATGAGCTAAAGGAATCCATATACAGAGAACTAAAGTAAATTAGGAAAATGTCTGAATAAAATAAAGAGATATAACTTATAAAAAGGAATGGGGGGGTCGGATGTGGCTCAACTGGTTGGGCGTCCGTCTCCCATATGGAGGGACCCGGGTTGGATCCCTGGGACCTCCTGGTAAAAAAAAAAAAAAAAAGGAATGGGGGCGGATGTGGCTCAAATGGTTGGGCGTCCGTCTGCCATATGGAGGGACCTGGGTTCAATCCCCGGGACCTCCCGGTAAAATAAAAACAACAACAACAGAAAGAAAAAAAAAAAAGAATGAAACCAAAATTTTGGAGCTGCAAATACAGCAATTGAAATGAAAAACTCACTAGACAGATTCAACAGCAGGTTTGAACAGGTAGAAGAAAGGATCAGCAAATTTGAAGACAAGACAAGTCATCTGTGTGAAAGCAGAAAGGAAAAAAATGATAATAAAGAACAGAACCTGAGAGACCTATGGGACACTAAGTATATCAGGATATGCACCATTGGTTGTTCCAGAGGGAAAAGAGAGAGTTAGGGACAGAAAAATTATTTGAAGAAATAATGGCCTAAACCTTCCCAAATCTTATGAAAGACATGAATATACACATCCAGGAAGCTCAATGAACTTCAAGCAGTATAGATAGAAGAATCTACACCAAGACAGAGAAATCACCAAAATCCAAAAATGAAAGAGGACTTTGAAAGTTTCAAGAGAGAAGTGACTTGTCACATACAAGGGATCCAAAATAAGATTAACAGCAGATTTCTCATCATAAACCATGGAGGCCAGAAAAAAGTGGGATGACATATTCTATAAGAAGAATTCTATATCTGGTAAAAATATCTTTCAAGAATGTAGGAAAAATTAAGACATTTATAGATAAATAAAAGCTGAAAGAGTTCCTTAGCAGAAGATTTTCCCTACAAGAAATGCTAGAGTCCTTCAGGCTGAAATAATGTCGAGGTACTAAACTTTATTAAAAGGCAGAGATTGGCAGATTGAATGAAAAAGCATGATTCATCCATATGCCATCTGCAAGATATTCACCTTAGGCACAAAGATAAAAAGAAATTGAAAGTAAAAGGGGGGAAAAGATATTCCATGCAGGGAATAATCATAAGTGAGTCGGAGTGGCTATATTATTAAAAGTAAGCTTTAAGTAAAAAAAAGATTACAAGAGACTAAGAAGGATATTATATATAGAGAAAAGGCTTGACCCAGCAAGAAGATGTAATGGTTATAAATATAGAGGCATCTGTGGCAGTTTGATATTATTTATGAATCCCCCCAAAAAGAGGAAAATTATGTTTGTAAACTGGTCTATTCCTCTGGGTGTGATACCTTTTGGTTGTATTAAATTAAAGATTTTAAGTTTACTTGATAAAAGATTATGGCTTTGGTTCTACCACATCAGTAGGGTGTGACTCAGGGTTGAGTCCCCGCCCCCTTGGTGGGCTGATATAAACAGACACTCACACAAGAAGAAGAGAGCTCCATAGACATGGAAGAAGAGAGAACTTGGTCATTTTGGTCCTGCCATGTGACAGAAAGGAGAAGGCTCAAACAGTTAAAGCCCCAGGAAGAGAGTTGAGGCATTTGCCTGGTAGCCTATAGCTGAGATTGGGAAGAAGCTGGGCCCATGGAGCCTCAAGAGGAAGAGGAAGCCTGGAGATACAAGCTTTATGCCAGCCTGCAGCTGAGAGAAAGGAAGCCCAAAGCAGAAGGCTGAACCCTTGCAGAGATCACCCGCCATCTTGCTTCAACACATGGCAACTGTCTTGGTGAGAAAGTCTTGAGTTGGACTCTTTAGGGCCTTGTAATGGTAAGCTTTTACCCCAAATCAATGTCCTTTATAGAAGCCAACAGATTACTTTGCATCAGCATCCCTTTGGCTGACTAATACAGCATCTCACAACAAAAAAAAAACAAAAAAAGAAAAAAAAAAAATCCAAAATATGAAGCAAACATTAACAGAATTGAAGTGAGAAATAATAGGTTACAATAGTTGGAGAGGGGGTCGGATGTGGCTCAACTGGTTGGGCGTCCGTCTCCCATATGGAGGGACCCGGGTTCGATCCCTGGGACCTTCCCGGTAAAAAAAAAAAAAAAAAAAAAATAGTTGGAGACTTCAAAACACAACTTTCAATAATTGACAGAACATCTAAAGAGAAGATCAATAGGAAAGAGAGAACTTGAACAACATTATTAACCAACTAGACGTAATGGACTTATATAGATACTCCACCTAAAACTGCAGAATACATATTCTTCTCAAGGACATCTGGAGCATTTTCCAGGACAGACCATATATTAAGCCACAAATCAAGACTTAATAAATTTAAAAGTATTGAAATCATTCTAAATACCCTCTCAGACCAAAATGAAATAAAGCCATAAATGAATACCAGGAAAAAAGCTGGAACATTTACAAATATGTGGAAATTAAACAACACACTACTAAACAATCAATGGGTTCAAGACATCACAATGAAACTAGGAAATACGTTGAGACAAATGGAAACAAAAGCACAACATACCAAAACACATGTGATGCAGTGAATGCAGTGCTCAGAGGAAATATATTGCTCTAAATGCCTAATTAAAAAGAAATAAGATCACAAATCCATAACCTAACTTCACACCTAAAGAAACTAGAACAAGAGCAAACTAAAACCAAAATTAGTAGAAGGAAGGGAACTACAGTAAAGATTAGACCAGAGATGATTGAAATAGAAAATAGAAAAACAGTAGAGATAATCAACAAAACAAAAAGTTGGTTATTTGCAAAGATAAATAAAATAAGAAACTTTCAGCCAGACTGACAAAGAAAAAGTGAGAGAAGATACAAATAACTATTTTAGGAATGGAAGTGGGAACATTACTACTCACCAAACAGAAATAAAAAGGATTATGATGGTAGGATGAACAATTATATGCCAACAAATTAGAATACCTGGATGAATTATTTGAAACACAAATGACCTAATCTTACACAAGAGGAAAAAAAAAATCTCAACATACATATAACAAGTAAGAGCTTGAACCAGTAATTTAAAACTTCCAAAAAAAGAAAAGTCTAGGACCAGATGGTTTCTTTGCTGAATTCTTCCAAATATTTAAAAAGATTTAACACCAATTCTTCTCAAAGTCTTCCAAAAGTAGAAGATGAGGGATTATTTTTAACTCATTTTATGAGGCCAGCATTATCCCGATACCAAGCCAGATAAAATAGCACAAGAAAAAAAATTATAGTAAAACGTCCCTTATGAATAGAGATACAAAATTCCTCAACCCGATGCTGAGAAACCAACAGAAAGTTAAAAAGATTGTACTTCATGACCCAGTGGGATTTTATTCTAAAATGTCAGTTTGCTTTAATATAGGAAACTCAATCGATGTAATACACCACGTTAATTGCATGATGGAAAAAAGAAACACATGATCATCTCAAATGATGCAGAAAAGACATTTGACAAAATCGAACATCCTTTCTTGATAGAAACACTCAGAAAAAGAATAGAAGGGAACTTTCTCAACATGTTAAAAGGCTTTCATGAAAAAACCCAGAGCAAATATAATATTCAATGGTGAAAGACTGAAAATTTTTCCTTTGATATCAGGAATAAGAGGAGGATGCCCTCTGTCACTTCTGTTATTCAGCATTGTGATGGAAGTTTTAGCCAGAGCAGTCAGGCAAGAGAAAGAAATAAAAGGCATCCAGAATAGAACAAAAGGATAATTATCCCTTTTTATAGATGATTCATCTTACCTACAAATTCAAAATTCAAAAGAGTCGGGAAGCGGCTGTGGCTCAATCAGTGGGGCTCCCGTTTACCATATGGGAGGCCCCGGGTTCGGTTCCCGGGGCCTCCTGGTGGGGGCGGGCCCGCCCGCACGGCGTGGTTGGCTGGCCCGGCGAGCACAAGCAGCAAGGGGGGGATGAATGAATAAATAAATAAAATCTTTAAAAAAAAAAAAAAAAAGTCCACAAGAAAGCAATTAGACACAATAAATTCAGCCAAGTCACAGTGTTCAAGATAAACATACAGAAGTCACCAGTAATGAACAATCTGAAAAGGAAATCAGAAAACAATTCTATTTACAATAGCATCTAAAATATAAAATAGCTAGGAATAAATTTAACAATTTATTGAATTTATTGTTCAGTGTACAAGGTGAAATTCTTGTACACTGAAAACTACAAAACAGTGCTGAAAGAAATTCAAAAAGACCTAAATAAATGGAAAGACAACCTGGCTTCATGGATTGGAAGACTTAATATTGTTAAGATGTCAATACTGCCTAAAGCAATCTACAATTTCAAAGCAATCCCTATCAAAATTCCACCAGCCTCTTTGCCAAAATGGAAAAGTTGATCCTCAAATTCATATGGAATCATACTTCTTTAAAAAGAAGTACACATTTGGAGGACTCACACTTTGTACTTTTAAAACTTTCTACAAAGCTGTAGTAATTAAAACAGCATGGTACAGGCATAAAGACACATAGATCAATGAAATAGAATTGAGAATCTAGAGATGAATCCATATATCTAAGGCCAGTTGATTTTTGACAAGGGTGCCAAATTCATTCCATAGGGGAAAGTTTAGATTTTTTTCAACAAACGGTGCTGGGACAACTGGCAATCTACATGCACAAGAATGACTATAGACCCCTACCTCTCACCATAAACAAAAATTAATTGAAAATGGACTAATGAGCTAAATATAAAAGCTAATACTTTAAAACTCTTATAAGAAAACATAGGGAAATAATTTTAGGACCTTGTAGTAGGCCTTGGATTTTTAGACTTTAAACCAAAATTACAAAAAAACAAAAGAAAAAAATAAATAGATAAAATGGACTTCATGAAAATTAAAAACTTTTATGCATGAAAGGACATTATCAAGAAGGTGAAAAGACTACCTAGAGAATGCAAACAATATTGAATCCAAATAGCTGATAAGGATTTAATACCCACAATGTATAAATAACTCTTGTAACTCAAGAACAAAAATATAAGTGACCAATTTTAAAAATGGGCCAATAGTTTGAATAGACATTTCTCCAAAGAAGATATTCAAATGACCATTAAGCATATATATATATATATTTTTTAAAGATTCTATTTATTTATTCATTTATCCCCCCCTTGCTGCCCGTGCTCGCTGGGTCAGCCAACCACGCCATGCGGGCGGGCCCGCCCCCACCAGGAGGCCCCGGGAACCGAACCCGGGGCCTCCCATATGGTAAACGGGAGCCCTACTGATTGAGCCACAGCTGCTTCCCCCATTAAGCATATTAAAACATGCTCAATATCACTAGCCATAGAGAAAATCAAATTAAAACTACCATAACACTTCACAGCCACTAGGATAGCTATTTTAAAAATGGAAAATAGGGGAGCAGATGTGACTCAGGTAGTTGAGTGCCCACCTCCCACATGGGAGGTCCCAGGTTTGGCTCCTAAAGAAGACAAACAAACAACGAGCAGACATCAAGCAAAAACAATGAGCAAGACACAAGCAAACAATGAGCAGACAGTGAGCAAAAAAACCAAAATGAGCAGAGAGTGGATGTGGCTCAAGCAGATGAGCACCTGCCTCCCATTTGGGAGGTCCTGGGTTTGGTTCCTGGTGCCTCCTAAAGAAAAAACAAGGAGACAATGAGCAAAAACAACAAGCAAACGGATGAGGGAGCCATCTCAGGCAGGGGGTAGGAACGGAAAATAACAAATGTTATATATTCTTACTGATATTATTTAGCCATAAAACGAAATGAAGTATTGGTACATGTTTTAGTTTGTTAAAGCTGCTGAAGGCAATATACCAGATATAAGTTGGCTTTTACAATAGTGATTTATTAGCTTACAAACATGGTTCCGATGTTTATATCAATAAAATGTCTAAATCGAGTCATCATCAAGTGATGCTTTCTCCCCGACTGGCTGCCTGTGATCCTGTACTCCTCTGTCACATGGCAAGGCACATGGCGGCATCTACTGGTTTCTTCCTTCACTTCGGCTTTCCTTGATTTCAGCTTCTGGTTTCTGGGGCTTTTTCTCTTTCTGAATTCCTTTATAAAGTCCTTCATAAAGGACTCCAGTGAGAGGATTAAGACCCAGGCTGAGCCATGCCACAAATGAAGTATCCTAATCAAAAGACCCTTCTTACAATAGGTTTACACCCACAGGAATGAATTAGCTTTAAGAACATGTTTCTTTTTCTTCTGGGGTACATAACAGCTTCAGACTATCACAGTACATACTACAACATGGATCTACTTCAAAGACAACATATTAAGTGAAATAAGCAGACAGAAAAGGACAAGTATTTTATGATTTCTGTTATGTGAAATACTTAGAATAAGCAAGTTCATAGAGACAGAAAGCACAATAGTGGTTCCCAGGGGCAGGAAGATATGGGCAGTTATTGCTAAACGAGTATGAGTTTTGTTTTGGGTTGAGGAAAATAGTCTGTAAATAGATAGTGGTGAACATTACACTGTATTTCCAGTGTTATTAATGTCAAAGCATTTTCCATTAAAACAAAATTTATAGATGCACCTACTTTGAGAAAAAAGTTATAGACTTTAATGATTATTTAAAAACAAAAAGAAGGAGGGGTTTAAATTAATGAACTAACTACTAGAGAAAATAAAAGAGTAAACACAAAGGGAAAAATTGAATCAACACAAAGAGTAGAAGAAAGAGAGAATAAAGACAAGGACTGAAGTTTACAAAGTGGAAAACAGGCATACAATACAGAGGATCAGTGATGGCAAAAGCTGATTCTTTGAAAAGTCTAATATTGACAAACCTCTGGCAATTCTTATCAAGAGAGTCAAACAGAAAATACAGTTAAACAATATTAGGAATAAAAGAGGCACATAAGTACAGGTGATAAGTGGGTCAAAAATATAAAACACTTTTATGACAAATAGTTTGAAAACTTAGGTGAAATGGACAAATTATTAGAAAAATGCAATTAACCAAGTGTGACTCAAAAAGAATAGAAAGTATTATATAGTGAACCTGGAGGTAGATGAGGACTGTGGTTAATAGTACAAATACAAGAATACTCTTTTATGAACTAGAACAAATGTATATCACTATTACAAGTGGTAAGAATATAGTGCATGAGAAAAATACAAGTAATGTCATTTATGGACTATAGTTAACAGCAATATTGTAATATTCTTGCATCAATGTCAAAGAAGGTACTATAGCAACACCAAAGGTCAAATTTTTTTTCTTCTGGACTAAGGAAAATGTTGAAAGGTTTCCTGGGGTGATGACTGCACAGCTCTGTGATGAAAGTGAGAGCCACTGAGTGTACACTTTGGATGGACTGTACAAGGCATGGAACAATATAACACAATGAACCAAGTGGTGAAGATGGACTGTGGTTAATAGTACAAATATGAGAGTGTTCTCTCATGAACTATAACAAATGTACAATACTATTACATAGTGTTAATAATAGGGAGTGTATAGAAAAATATCCTAAGTGTACTCTATGGGCCACAGTTAGTGGTAGTAGTCTGATGATATTCTTTCATAATCTGTAACAAATGTTCCACAACAATGTAAGGTGGAAGGTGTTGGTGGAGGGGTGATGTGTGGGAATTCTGCACCTTATGCACGATTGTTTTGTAAGATCACAACTTCTCTAGTTAAAAAATTAACTAATTAATTAGTTAATTAAGTGACTATACAATTTTACATTCCCACCAGCAGTATCTGAGCACTCCAGGTGGTGTGATAGTTTTGGATGGCTATTTCAAAGTGCCACAGAAGTTCTACCCCAGGGATTGAAAAACAACTGTCCTCAGGGGGCTACCGGTTTGTATAAATAAAGTTTTACTGGAACAAAATCAACCCAGATGGATAATATAAGGAGAAAGATAGACACTCTAAGCAACAATAAAAAGGAAATGCTAGAAATAAAAATCACTGTACCAGAAATGAGGGATGCCTTTGATGGGCTCATCTGTAGACTGGACACAGCTGGGGAAATAATCACTGACCTTGAAGATATGTCAATTGAAACTTCCTAAACTGAAAAGAAAAGTTTAAAGACTGAAAAAAAGGAACAGCTTATCTAATAACTGTGGTAGAATTACAAAAGGTGTAACCTATGTGTAATGGGAATACCAGAAGAAGGAGAAGAAAGAAAAAAGAGAGAGAGAGAGAAGGAGAGGGAGAGAGAAAGAAAGTGAGGGAGGAGGGAGGGAGGAAAGAAAGAAATATTTGAAGTTATGATGCTGACACTTTTCCAAAATTATTGACCACAGATCGAGGATGCTCGGAGAACACCAAGCAGAATAAATACCAAAAAACTACACCTAGGCACTTCATCTTCAAACTGCAGAACATCAAAGACAGAGAAAACCTTGAAAAGCTCAGAGGAAAATATACCTTACCTATAGAGAAACAAGGATAAGAATTACATTGGACTTCTTTCAAGAAACCATGCAAGCAAATAGAAAATTGAGTGAAATATTTAAAGTGTTGAAAAAATATTTACAAGATATGTCAATATAGCCATCATACTATTAACAGTGGTCAACCTTTAGAATGATCTATTTTAAGGAGAAAGTTAAACATTGTTGATTATAGGTTCAAATAAAAGGAATAGAAGAATCACATGTAGGGAAATTATAAATGAGTCTAACTCTGTTACATTGGGGAAATAGGTTATCATATATTTAAAGGTAAGCCCACCGATGGGGTGCTGTTTTCATGGAATTGTGTGACTTGCCTATAGCACTGTATCCCATTAAATATATGTTCTAGAGACTTAAATCTTCAGTCTGTTCATATGCCTGTTGAGCCCTGAATCTCAGAAGAGTTGCAGCTAACATCTGCTCTCTAGTTCATCAGACTCACCCAGGACAACTAACAAAATGATGGTGAACAATCCCCATCCACAAAGAACAAAAGATATCTACAACTGCAAGCAAAACAGTTCCTTCCATCTGCCCCATAAGATCTAAGACCCCTCTCAATCTGAAGCAGAGCGGGCATCAGCATCCCAAAATCCTCAAGACTGAGGAACGAACAAACATAAGGGGGAAATGCAACCATGGACCAAAGTAGACTTATTATTATTGTCGTAATGGAAGAACTTGTAACATTGAGGTAAAGACAGTGGTTACCAGAGGTTTTGAGGGGACGGGGAAGGAAGAATAGGTGGAACACAGGGCATTTTTAGGGCATTGGAATTGTTCTGCATGATATTGCAATGACAGATGCAGGCCATTATACATTTTGTCAAAACCTATAAAATTGTACAGTGCAAAGGTAAACCATAATGTAAACTATAGATGTTGGTTAGTGGCAATGCTTCAATATGTGTTCATCAATTGTAACAAATGTACCACACTAAAGTAAGATATTATTAATAAAGGAAATGTTAAGAGGGGGAAGGGGTAGAGCATATGGGAATCCCCTATATTTTATATGCAACTTTCCTGTAATCTGAAACTTCTTTAAAAATAAAGTTTATTTATGGACAAAACATTGTTGAATTATATTTTGTAAATACCACAATAAATACAGGTATTTTCATCACAAAAATAAAAAGGCTGTCAGGCTTGGTTCATGAGATTCCTCAAGGCCCAACTTGAGCTTGGGTGAAGGAGAGGACTGGTACCTCTTTTCTCTTTTCAGTGAACATTCTCTCCTGCCAGACCAGTTATGGACACCACTCATCCTTTGGGCATCCATAAAACGAGCCCCCTAATCAGTCTCCAAACACCAGAACTCTCCTCAGTTTACATGAGCAGGTAGGTCTTAGTAGAATGAGCAGATTCAGAGTGAGGACTCTCCCTTCCCATCCCCTCTCCTATTGCAGTCCCAGTATTATCTTTCAAAAACTTTTAATATGGAAACTTCTCATCCATGGTTTTAATCTCAAGTCCAAGCATTTAAATGCTTCCCCCCACCCTCACCCCCAGACAAGTTAGCATAATTAAAATTAATGAGGGGAAACGGATGTGGCTCAACAAGTTCGGCGTCAGTCTGCCATATGGAGAGACCGGGGTTCGATCCCCGGGACCTCCCGGTAAAAAAAAAAAAAAAAAAATTAATGAGATGATTTTATTATCTCTAGCCTGCATCCCCAACCTAATCACGGGCATCTAATCAACGCACCCTCATTTGGCTTGGATTTTCCCAGATGCTCAAAACCAGGATCATAGTTACACAACATTTATCTGAACATTTGAAGAAAAGTCTTTACCTTTACACAGGTGGTTCTTAAACTTTGCCTTGCGTCAGAATCAGGGAGAATTCTTCTAATGCAGATTTCTGGGTTCCCACCTTGGAGTTTCTGCTTCACCAGTGTGGGGAGGGGGTAGATAGTTTGCAATGATGCTGCTGCTGTTCCCAGCACCATAGTCTGAGAACCACGGCACTAGACGTCCTAGTGTATAAATGAAATTAGTTTCTAATATATTTGACCCACAAAAAGTTCTAAGTTCTTGCTTTAAATTGTTCCCAACTTTTAACACGAAGGGAAGTCTGGAGAGCAATGCACTGCTGCGTGTGACAGGCAGGAAGGGGTGGAGCTCCTCCCCTTCCGGTCCAGGCCCCGCCCACTGACACTTAAATGCCCCCGGGGCTGTCGGCTCAGGCGTTAAGGGGAGGACGGCCTCCGGCTCGGGTCGCGGAGCTTCCCTCCCCGCGCTTGGTGCTCACAGCCGGGCCACCCTGCGAATGGTTCAGAGGAGAGACGGCCAGAACCCTTGGGTAAGTGAATCTTGGTCTGTCTCATTTGTTCATTCCCTCTTTCTTGGAGACGATCGCCCCTCACACTTGTACCACACCAACCTGCCCCTCAACCGCTTGAGCTACATCCGCTCCCCACCACCCTCCATTTCTGTTGTCAGAAGAGGGGGCAGAGGGCCATTGGAGCTGTAGGTTTCTCAAACATTTCTGCATCTGAGGAGAGGGGGTCAGGTCAGGCTTCTCCCATCAAGGGTCCCCCAGCCCTGACTTCCTCAGTCAAAGGCCACCCTCACCCTGCTTCTCACTGCCTCTCCCAGCAGCTCAGCCATCATGGCCAGCTCTTCTCCCGAGACAGCGGGCCATGCTCCACCCTCCCCCAGAGGTTCCCCAGCTTCACCTCCGTGGTCACCAGCACCAGCCGACTTCACACTGAGCTCTCCAGATGATGCCGGACAATCCGAGTCACCAGATTCATCAATCATATACCATATGTTCTTACTGCCATCTGCAAGTAATTCACCCACCTCGCTCAGAGAATCTCCTGTGTCACCCAGTTATTCTCCAGCCATCCCCAGAATTTTGCGAGAATCGCCCCAGCGCACAGAAGAAATACATATCCACTCACAGACCTCGCCAGGTAACTCACCCACACCTCCCATCTCTAGATATCCCAGAGTATCCCCATACTCCTGTCATGCCTCACAGCCACCCTCCAAATTGGTCTCCCCCTCCGCCATGTGGCCAAGCTGTTGGCCAAGATGATCCAGTTTCTTGCCCAATTCTCCAGGACCCTGGTCAGGGTCACTCAGCCACTAGCAGAAGACACCGTCCTCCATTTCACTCTCACATGCATGCCTGCCCTTCTACTTGCTATTGTCATACACATGCTGGTAGAAGGGGCACCTCTAATGGCGGACTTCACCACTCTGGAGCTTGTCACCCCCGGGCTTACCAGCGTGACCCTCCTGCCTGCCTACGAGATGGCTGCAGGCAACTGTGCCAGCGTGACCCCCGGCTTGTCTGAGTCCCTGTAGGCAACATCGCTGATGACAGTGACAGTGTGACCTCCTGGTCTGTCGACATGACGCCCCTGCCTGCCAGCAACACTTATCAACTTATCAGTGAGACCCCTGAATATAACCATTTCCCTCTTCACTGTGTTTCTTCTTTTTCTTTGTTTTTCTCTCCCAGTTGCAAATTTTTACCCCATCCTTTCACCCTCACTTTGTCTGCGGGGGTCTCAGTGGTAATGGTTGCCCTCTATACAATTCACTCATTTAGAATGAACAATTCAACCAATATTCAAGGTCCATTCATGTTGTTACATGTATTAATTTTTCTTTTCAAGATTAATTTGGCTATTCTGGGTCCCTTGAATTTCCATATGAATTTTGTGATCACCTTTTCAACTTCTGCCAAGAAAAGGGCAGCTGGGATTTTGATAGAGATTGTAGAATGTAAGAGAGTTTGGGCAGTGTTGCCACCTTAGGAAGATTAAATCTTCCCATTCATGATCATGGAATGTCTTTCCATTTATTTAGGTCTTTTTCATTTCTTTCAGCAGTGATTTATAGTTTTTGGAGTATGCATTTTGTCCTCATTTTGTTAAGTTTACTATTCCTAAGTTTTTAAATTCTTCTTGATGCTATTGTAAATGGAATTATTTTCTTAATTTCTCTTGTGGATGGTTTGTTGGTAAAGTAGAGAAATACGATTTATTTTTCATATTGTGATCTTGTATCCTGCAACCTAGTTGAACTAGGTTTATTAGTTCTCATGGCTTGTTAATGGATTTTTGAGGATTTTCTATATACAAGATTATGCCACTGCAAACAGAGATAATTTCTCTTCTTCCTTTCCAATCTGTATGCCTAGTATATCTTTTTCTTGCCTATCTGCCCTGGCTAGAACTTCAGTACAATGTTGACTAGAAGTGGCAAGAGCAGGCAGTCTTCTCCTGCTCCTGCTCTTAGGGACAAGCATCCAGTCTCTCAACCTTAAGCATCATGTTAGTTGTGGGTTCAGAAAGTTCCCTTCTATTCTTAGTTTTTAAAAGTGTGTTTTTTTAAAAATCATGAAGTGATGTTGGGTTTTGTCAAATGCTTTTTTTTTTTTTTAAAGGAGGTACCAGGGATTGAACCCAGGACCTTGTGAGAAGCAAGTGCTCAACCACTTGAGCTACATCTGCTCCCTGTCAAATGCCTTTTTTGTGTATTTTGATATGATCGTGTGATATGCGGTGTATTGTACCA
The DNA here is from genome assembly GCA_026826555.1 of Tolypeutes matacus. Classification (NCBI taxonomy): domain Eukaryota; kingdom Metazoa; phylum Chordata; class Mammalia; order Cingulata; family Chlamyphoridae; genus Tolypeutes; species Tolypeutes matacus. The sequence goes on from JAKSZT010054134.1 coordinate 6,357,224, forward strand.
ACTGATTTTCACAAGTTATATCAACCTTGCATTTTTGGTATAAATCCTTCACCATGGTATATAATCTTTTTTACATTAGTCTGGATTTGGTTTTCTATTACTTTCTTGAGGATTTTTGCCACTGTATTCATAGGAGATACTGACCTGTAGTTTTCTTTGGATGTCTTTGTCGGTTTGGTATCAGGATAATACTGTCCTGATGCAATGAGTTGAGAAAGGTTCTCTTCTGTGTTTTGGAAGAGTTTCTGAAGAATTGGTATTAATTCTTTAAATGTTTGATAGAACTCATGAGTGAAGCCCTCTGGGCTTGGTTTTTGTGAAAAGTTTTTAAATTCATTCAATCTTTTTCATTGTTACAGCCCTATTCAGATTTTCCATTAGTCTTCAATTTCTGTAATTTGTGCTTTTCTAGCATTTTTCCATTTTCCTGAGTCATCTAACTTGTAGGCACACAGTTATTCATAGTATCCCCTTATAATCCTTTATTTTTGTCAGGTCAGTAGTGATGTCCATGGGGAAGCAGATGTGGCTCAAGCGATTGAGCTCCCTCCTACCACATGGGGGGCGGTGTCCCAGGTTCGGTTCCCAGTGCCTCCTAAAGAAGACGAGCAAGACAGCGAGCTGACGGGACAGGTTGGCATAGTGAGCTGACACAACAAGATGACACAACAAAAGAGACACAAGGAGGAAAACACAGTGAGAGACACAACAAAGCAGGGAGTGGAGGTGGCTCAAGCTTTTGGGTACCTCCCTCCCACATAGGAGGTCCTGGGTTTAGTCCTGGTGCCTCCTAAAAAGAAGATGAACACATAACAAACAGACACAGCAAGCGCAAAACAACAGGTGTGGGGAGAGGAATAAATAAAATAAATCTTGAAAAAAAGTAGTGATGTTCATGCCCTCATTTCTGATTTTGATCATTTGAGTCTTCTTTTTTTCCTTCATCAATTAAAGAGATTGGCAACAATAAAAAATTTTTAAAAATCCATGGCCTTTAATTAATAGTACATTTTTTAAAATGTGCTATCGTCAGTTGTAACAAATATTCCACATCAATGCAAGGTGTTGGTGGTGGGGTGATATATGGAAATTCTGTATTTTATGCATGATTGTTCTGTAAATAAATTTTCTCTAATAAAGAAAAAAAAACTGTTAAGAGTGAAGGTTGGTTCATTGACTTCCACAGCCGCAACCATTGGTAGATCCATGAAATGACACTCCCTGCCGATAAGCAACATACACACACTTTTCTTGGGCAGCCCCCAACATGCATTAGTCACACAAAGACGCTCTTTCATTCTTAATTCTTTTCTAAAACAATAGATTTTTTTTCACCTATCCTTTTTCTACGTCTTTAAATAGACAGAATCAGAAAATAACATAAAGAATAATAATCATGGAAGTGGCTGTGGCTCAATCAGTGGGGCTCCCATTTACCATATGGGAGGCCCCGGGTTCGGTTCCCGGGGCCTCCTGGTGAAGGCAAGCCCGCCCGCACGGCGTGGTTAGCTGACCCAGCGAGCACAAGCAGCAAGGGGGGGATAAATGAATAAATAAATAAAATCTTTAAAAAAAAAAAAAAAAAGAATAATAATCAACTTGAATAATATAACTTGAAAAATTATAACAAAGTGCTGGTTTTAGTATGTGTGTGTGTGTTTGTGTTGTGTGTAACCAGTATATAATTCAAAACTTTTATAACTCAAAGCTTACCAAGAGTTCTTTGCTGCTTTCAAAACAACTCAAACAAGCCATGTTTTAAGGCTTGCATGGGATAACTATATATAAGGATATTTGAGATATACAGAATGTGTGGTTTTTTGTGTGTCTGTTTGTGTTCATCCTCTTCTTCCAAAGTCAAGATTATGCCTACCTCCCATACCTTTGCAAGTAAGAAAATGCCTCCTTGGTTGCTGAGGGCTTCTGATACTGAGTCAATCTATAATTTTATTTTCTTTTACCTTTAATTTGAGAAAAAAATAATTTTGATCAATATAGAAAAAAAGTGAAAAAGAATTGGGGTTCAAAGAGAAATCTGTAAAATTAGCATAACATATAGTGAGAGATACAAGGTTATTAAATAAGTAGTTTCATTGAAACAGGAATTTGCATTTAGAATGATAATGAGTCACATTCTACAAGAAGGGCTTTAGGCATTGAGAGCTTCCACATGGGATATACTAGGTCAGACGAGGTATGGAGATTTACCTTGAGCTATTTTAATTTGAGGGTAGCTGAACCTGCTATTTGAGTGGGTATCATAAGAATAACTTATTCTTTATCCATTCACTCTACAAATATTAACCTACTCTGGTGAAGAAAAACAACTAGATCCTCACTTTCATGAAGCTCACATTTCATGGAGCTCATATAACTGAGTTATCATGAATCCTGGGGGAGAACATTTGTGACCTAATGGTCATATAAGCATCAAAGTGATATTTTCTGAGAATGGGGATTTGGTATGGGATGACTGGTTAATGAAGCTGCCTGGTAGACCAGATTCTCATTTGCATTCATATTCCAAATGGGCTAAATGAGAAGTGAGAGTGGAGAAAATAGGACTTCAGAGGGAAACACCATGTGGCAGATTGTATTTTTCAACAAAATCCCTTTTGTTACAAAATGACCTTATGACTTTCCCATTGAGAAATGGGTTTCTATGTTCCTTCCTCTTTAATCAGGGCAGATTTGTCGTGATAATGATAGGCATACTGTGTAACTTAAAAAAAAAAATTAATATATGCATATTTTTTATTAGAGAAGCTGTGAGCTTACAAAACAAACATGCAGAATATGCAGAATTCCCATACATCACCCCTCCACCAACACCTTGCCTTGTTGTGGAACATTTGTTACAGATTATGAAAGAACATCATCAGACTATTACCACTAACGATGGTCCATAGCATACACTTGGTATATTTTTTCCATACACTCCCTATTATTAACATCATGTATTAGTATTGTGCATTTGTTATAGTTCACTGAGATAACACTCTCATATTTGTACTGTTAACCACAGTCCACCTTCTACCACATGGTTCACTGTGTTATACAATCCCAGGCCTTGTACAATCTATCCAAAGTGTATGCTCACTGGCTCTCACTTTTATCAGAGTTGTGTGGTCATTTTTGAACATTTTCCTTAGTCCAAAAAAAAAAAAAAAAAACCTTACCCCCTATTATTAGTTATAGCATTAATATAGTACCTTCTTTGACATTGATGCAAGAATGTTACAATATTGCTGTTAACTATAGTCCATAAAATACATTAATTGTATTTTTCTTATGCATCACCATATTCTTACCACATTTGTTCTAGGACATAGAAGAACTTTCTTGTGTTTGTATTATTAACTACAGTCCTCATCCATACTGTATAAGTTTTGATGCTAGGTCTTAACATGTAATTTAACTTTCACCTCGTTCTCTTGGGGACCCAACCTGGAATCCAGCAACCATGATGTGATGAAGCCCAAGAAAACACATGGAGGGACCACATATAGGTGTTCTAGTTGACAGCCCCAGCTGAAGTCCCAGCTGACAGCCATCATCAACTGGCAGACATGTGAGTAAGCAAGACTTCAGATGACTCCCACCCCCAGCTGTCAAGTCACCACCCTGACTTTGGGTCTTCCCAGCTCAAGTTCCAGACCTCTTGGAGCAGTGAAAAACCATCCCTGCTGAGCCCTTTCCCAATTCCTGACCCACAAAATCCACAACCGTAATAAAATAGGTACTGTTTAAAGCCACTAAGTTTGTTAGTCTACAGTAGTAAGAGGGACGTGCCACATAAACACTGATTTATCAGATGTTTTCCAGCATTCAGGTATGTATAAGAAGGCAAGATGTCCTCTACAAGGGATCTGAGCAAAAGGCTCCGATATCCATTCTCAGTCATTCAGGATTTTATGAAAAATTATTAGTGACCTTGTTAACAAAGAAACAAATGCAAAGATATGTTTTTCTTCTTTTTTGTTTCTCTGAAATAATTTAAATAGCACTGGAATTACTCAGTTTTTAATGGTGTGAGATTATGTCCTATGAGAGCTTTTGGAGGTGGGGCACATTTAGCTTTATGACAGAAGTAGTTATTTCATCCATGCTGATTGGTCTAGCTATGTATTGGGATCTTCCGGAGTAGATTTTGGTTAATTAAAATTTCCATGAAAATTATTCACTTCATTCAGGTTTTAAAGTAGTGTTTTTGCTTATAATTCTATTAAATGTCTGTCATTATTTCTACCTTATTCCTTATTTCATACATTTGACATTTACTTATTTTTGTCAATTAGGTTATCTAATGTTTCACCTTTTAACTGGTTTATGTTCAAGCAAACTGCTGTAGGATTTATTCATTAGTTCTATACCTTTTTATTTAATAGTAAAGTAATTTATACCTTTATTCTTTATTTAATTACCCATTTTATCTTCTTAGTGATTATTTTCTATCTTTCCTCAGATTTGAGCCTTAATCTTAATTATACCATTTTAATACTTAATTATTTCTAAATAAAGTATTAAATCTTATAAAATTTTCTCTAAGCAGTGCTCAGTGCTTATTTTCTATATTTTAAAATATTGCACTAATTGCAAAATTGACTAATTGCACTGTTTAGGAGGGCCAATAAAATATTCAATAGTAATGATTGTGGAAAGATTCTGGTAGGGTAAGACACTTCTCAGTGCTGTTCCCCAAGAGAATCATTGAACATCTAGCAAGACTGGCAGAGCCATCTTCCTCAAAATGCTGGAAAATAGTAAAGGGTTGAAGTAACTGGACAAGTGCCAAATCAAGAAAATGCAGCTTTAATAACAAATGTTGGTAAGGATACAGAGAAATAGGAACCTTGTACACTGTAAAGTAGTGCAGCCACTGTGGACAATAGTTTGGTGGTTTTTCTCAAAAAAGTTAAACATAGAACTACCATATGACCTGGTAAACTTACTTCTAGGTATATACTCAAAATAATTGAGAGTAGGGACTCAAGCAGATATTTGTATACCTATGTTCATAGCAGCATTATTCACAAAAGGCCAGAGGTAGAAGCAATCCAAGTGTCCATCAACAGATGAATGGTAAACAAAATATGGTATATACATATAATGGAGTATTTTTCAGCCATAAAAAGGACTGAAGTTCTGATACATGCTACAACATGGATGAACCATGTAGACATAATGTTGAGTGAAATAAGCCAGACATAAAAGGGCAATTATATGACCTCACTCGTTTTTTTTTTTAAATGTAGCAGCAGATAACTAGAACAGATGGCCATTCTTCATCTGTTTAAGTAGGAGACTATATTCTAATAAGAATAAAGAGTATATTATTTTCCACTAATTAACCTTTGACTTACTCCAGAGCCCAACATCAGGTGCTGAGCCCATGGACAAGTATTTTCTGCTGATCCCAGCTCTGCGTTTTACATTCCTACAGGATCAAGTATTTTCCATCTGTATTTGTTTTCTAGTGAAGTATAACAAATTCCTACAAATTTAGCAGGAGTAGACATCCAGGGACATAGGGTATATAAATATTCTAGTTTATAAGATAGAGCCAAAGTTACTCCAAAGTGGTTATATTAATTTTCACTATATTTCTGTGATATTGATTGAAATCCTCATCAACATATCATATTAACTAACACCTTAATTTTTCAGTCATATTGGTATGAAGTAGTAGCTCATTGGATTCTTAACCCATGTTTCCTTATTAATAATTAGAATGAGCATTTTTCATGTTTATTTCCAATTCTGTTTTCTTCTTCTGTAAGATAGTTATTCATATATTTTCCCCATTTTCTAAAGTTTTATATCTTTTTCTCCTTAATTTTTAGTAAATATTTTTGAGAATGCTAGACAACTATTTGGTGAAAAAGAAGAGTAGCTCTCTTCCTCACAACTTACACTGAAATAAATCAAGCATCAATTAAATTAAATAGTAGAAGTATTAGAAGTGAATGTTAATGAGTTCTTATTAAGAACTCTTTATAATCTAATAGGAAAATATGAAATCCAAAACGAAAAGACTGATAAATTTGACCAAAGATTTTTTTTTAAATTTCTTTACTTCACAAACGACCAAACTGGGCAGTGGGGGTGTTCCTCATATAGGACAGAATCGATGCCATTAGTATAAAAAGAGAACTTAAAAATAAGTAGATGAAAGATAAAAAAGGGCAAAGAATATAAGCAGCAAGTCACCTACCACGGATAGATAATTCAATATCTTCATGAGCAAAGAAATGCAATCAATGAGACGGCATGTGTGGTCTATCAAATAGGGAAAAATGAAAGAAAATGACTTTTCTAGTTTTGATATACTGAAAATGGAGGTATAACATCACTTGAGGACAAGGTAGTAACATATCTAAGACAAAAGTGACCACTTAAAAATGACTTAGTATTATGGAAAGCTTTATGCAAGTGAGAAAATAAAAAACGGCTACAAAATACAATAATCCATGCAAATATTCTCGCTGTCCTGATTTTGTGATAATCAGGGCAGGCTACACATTCACTATATTAGAAACCATGTGTGTGTCCCCAGACCTAGTTTTTCTCTCTAGGTCTGGTTTTTAGAATGCTGGTGATAAACTAAGCCTGATTTATTATATGACCATCCTGTATGGGAAAAAACTGTAACTTTGGGTATCTTTGGTCAACCTTAAGAGACATGGCAGGGGGATGGATGTGGCTCGGGTGGTTGGCTGTCCGTCTCCCATATGGAGGGACCTGGGTTCAACCCCAGGGACTTCCCAGTAAAAATAAAAAAATATATAAGGCGTGTGGGCCACCAGGCCCCTTGCGCGGGTGAGCCATCAGGCCCTGCACGTGGGTGCGCCACCAGACCCCACGAGCCACGCAGCAAGATGATGATGTAACAAAAGAGTGACACAAGGGAGAGCCAAGATGAAACCAAAAAAACAGGAACTAAGGTGGCGCAGGCAGTAGGGTGCCTCTCTCCCACATCGGAGGTTCTGAGTATCAAATCCCAGTAAAGACAGGAGGAGAAGAACGAGAAGAGAGGGCAGGAAACAGAGATTGCCCAGCAAATGGACACAGAAACAGCAAAAACGGGTGTGTGTGTGTGTAAAAATGGATACAAGTAAATAAATAAATAAACCCTTAAAAAAAACGTATAGGGGAGGAAGATACGGACTATAGTTAGTAGTAATAATCTGACGCTGCTCTTTCATGATTTGTTAACAAATGTTTCACAACAATACAGGGTGTTTGTGGGGGGTGATGTGTGGGAGCCCTGTATGATGATATGCATGTTTTTAAGATCACGATGTTTACTGAACACTTATAGTTTATGTATGTATGTTCATGTATGAATGACATACTTCAATAAACTGTTTTAAAAAATACAATGATGCCATTTTCTGAGGGAAAAAGTTTAGAAATACATATTTACTCACATAAGTTAGGAAATACATAAACCAGGATATTAATGATGCTTGTCTATGGGTTATAGGATTACGGGGAATTTTAATTTCATTCTTGGAATATATTTTTTCTTATCTTTCTTTACATTGAACATGAACTGTCTTTGAAATAAATAAATATATATATATACCAAAATATCAATCATGCTTTGTCTGAGAATAATGTCATTTTCTACAACGTGCACATATTAGTACTGAGTAATAACTTTTTTTTGTAAGGAAAGAAAATAAAGAAGTAACGGTACTCCAAAGCGAAGGGACGGAACCTCAAGAGCATCGTCCCGCGCTGCAGCCCTGTACTGCTCAGCAGGGGGCGAGGCTCGAGGTGGGCGCTCCTTTACGTCATCTAGATCCCGAACAAGACCGCGCGCCGCAGAGGGTTCTGGGAAAGGTAGTCCCGGTCCCCCCGGCTCGCCCCCTTCCGCTTCCGGCCAGCTCTCCACAGCCGCGGTTTCTTAGGCGCTGGTGAGCCATCAAGGAGGCGTGGGTCTTCTTGTGGTCATCGTTCAGGTTACAGGAGGAGGGACCGCTTCTATAGAATTTGCGGGAAGGGGCAGCGTGTGGCGGATGGTCTGAGCCGGGCATCTTCGAGGAGCTCGGGCCGTCGAAGGAAATGCTTAAGGAGGTGGCTGTGCCGGTCCTCCAGGTAGGGCGGGGGGCGGGCTGGGGGCTGCCCCCGGGGCTCCCGGGCCTGGGAAGGGAGGTGGCCGGCGGTTTCGGCTTTGAGACGCGCCTTCTTGGGTTTGGGAGACTCTTACCTGGGCAGTGGAGGGTTGATGATAGTTTACATTCTTTCAGCGCAGCCTCCCACCCCCTTCTGTACTAATAGCAGTTTTCTGTCAGTGAAGTCATTTCTATAAAGAGCTGCAGAAGTTGACTCCTCACGGTCTGTGTAAGGCTGAAGTTTCAGGCAGCGGCCTGTGAGGGTTAAACTGTGAAGGTTAAGGCCCGGGCAGCGGCCCAACTGCTCGATCAGCTCACAGAACCCATTGTCTCAGCACACATACTCCCCGGGCACAGCAGAAATGATTCTGAGGAGTTGCATTTTTGTGTTCTTTCTGTGTAACATTTGAATGCTAACAGTGTACGAATAACCCTGCAAATAAAGAACGGCCGTGCTTGCCTGCCTGTCTGTCTGGAGCACGCTGTGGCTGTACCGGCATGAACAAACTCCCTTCTCCGCCTAAGTTTATCTTCCGCCTGCCTCCCTCGCGAACTCCCGAGGTGAACGCGTGGACAAATGGCGTAGTTGGCAGGATTTGACGTGTTCTCCCCCTGCTTCCCCCCATGAGGAGGTAGGGGATATGGACTCTGGGCGGTCGCCGCTGGGTGTGTGGGCTGGTGTAGCCGAGTGGCTCTCTCGGTGGTGTGTGTGTCCAGATGTGAGACCCACCAATGACCGCGAAGCACTGCTAGGTGTCCTGCAGCAGGCGGAGTCGGCAGCAGGGGAAATGAAGCCCCACGCTGCTCCCGCGTGGTTGGGATGGGTGTTCCTGTCTTTGTTATGAGATACCACCCAAGACACATTGAAACAGGAGCAGGAAACCCACCAGTTGCGTGAGCAACTGCAGCGGTCACACATGCAGCTGAAGTGCCAAAACATGTCGGTTGGTAGTAGGTAGAATAAAGAAGTGGAACCCATCTGACAAGCTCGTCTGGTCGTGACGCAAAAGGTGAAACACAGGACATGGGGCAAGAGGGACGCCCCATTGGGCAACTGCACGTAGTACAGCACACCATGTATGGTCCCTATATGCAGTCAGAACTAGTTAAATTGGGGCGGCAATTTTGGCAGAAGCCAGGAGAACCCATAGCTGCATGGCTGCTGCGTCTGTAAGACATGGCATTGTGTGCTCCGGAACTGAAATAAAACAATTAGCATCCCTTACTGGCCATCCTCTGCACATCCTCTCTTAAATGTGCAGCGGCATGCTGAAAAAAACCCCAATCACACATTGATAAAGTGGCTCCACTGCTATGTTGTTTAGTTACAATATACTCCCACAGCTGCTAAGGCCGTTGCCCTCAAAAGTAAAATGTAAGAGTTAAGACTCAGGCAGCAGCCTGTAAAAGTTAAGCTATAAAAGTTAAAGCCCGAGCAGCTATCCAGCTGCTAAATCAGCTATTAGCTCACAGAGCCCTTTGTCTCAGCACACATACTCCGAAAGCACAGCAGAAATAATTCTAAAAAGTTACATTTTGTGTTTCTTCTATGTAACATTTAAGTAATAACAGTGTTTAAATAACTCTACAAATAAAATACAGCCATGCTTGCTTGCCTATTTGTTTGACTGCAACTGTACCTATATGAACAAACTTCCTACTCCGCCTAAGTTTATCTTCCACCTACCTCCGTCTGGAACTCAGAACTCCGGAAGTAATGCAATAAACAGTCTAAATGTTAAGCACTGTACAAGTTCTAAGAGATGTTTCCGGGGGCTTTTTTTTTTTTTTTTTTTTTTTTTGGGTAGCATCTGAGGCACACACAGGTTGAATTCTACTATAGGTATCATACAGAATGAGAGAATCAGAGTTCTGAGTTCAGATCTTGAGAATGTGTCCTGATTCTCAATGTGTTGCAGAAGCTACAGTGAGTGCAGGCTGTGGACAGGACCCCAAGCAGCAATGCCACGGGCCCTTCTCTCAGAGTGTCCTGGAGAGGGACTGATTCCTTTTTTACAGGAAGGTATAGGTTACCTCCAACTGGTTCCTCCTGGGATGTGTTGGAAATTGTGATAAAACAATGTTATTTCATGGCTCATTTTTCATTCACAGCTCTACTTTCTTGGGACTGTTCCTTTCCCAGAGAGAATTAGTACAAGAGGAAGGAATAAACCCTAGTCTCTTGACATTAGAGTTTCAGGTGAGTAGAGCTTTGTTTAATTCTGTTTTGTTGCTTTTTAATGGCAATGTCTGCTCTCTTCTCAAATGGAGGCCAGCTTTCCTGTTTTTCACAAATACCCATCCAGGTCCCTAAGCCACAGCTGCCATCCCCCAGAAAAGGGTTTCTTCTTAGGCTGAGGAATTTCCTGTTGTCTTTCTTTAGTGTATTCTTTCTCTAGTCCCTAAGTAGTTGTTCAAAGGGTCTATAAATCACTCAAGCTTACGCTGTTCCAAGGCTGTGCTAGATGAGAAGTAATAATTCTAGTAACTGTAATGATATGCATTAACTGAGTACTTATTAAATGCCAGATACCATGCTGCAGGCTTTCTCTGCTGTATCTCTGGTGCCTATAAGAGTGCCTGGCACATAGTAGTCCCTCAAATATTTGAATGAATTTCTTTTCAATTTGCTCAGCAACTTTGCAAGTTAGATATGGTTAGCCTCCGTGTTACAGATGAGAATGCTGAGGCTTAGGTTAAGAAACTTAAGTGTCACCGGGCCAGGAGGTGTTACAAAAAAGTCAGGACCTTTGTACTCGTACTTCTCTCTGCACTCTTTCTTCCATTCTCTTTGCACAGCTGATTTATTTTCATTCAGGCCTCAGAGATTGTTGCTGACAATCTGATTTAATTTTGCCCCTCCCACATCTGCCACAGATCTGATGGAAGTTATATTCTGGTTGGTGAACAAAAGTCTTATCACATTCATTTTATTTTCTTCATAGCAATCTACGATCTTTTTGCATCCTAAGATCACCTTAGTTGTAGTCTTTTTTTCCCTGCCAGAATCCAAACACAATAAGAACAATCACCTTGTCCATCTTATTTACTTTTGTGTTTCTGGTATTTATTATAGGGGACAAGATATAGTTAGGCTGAATTTATACATGTTAAATGAATGAATGTTTGTGCTGGGTGTGGAGATGAATGAATAACAGCAGTGATAATAGTTTATTGAGGATTTTCTATCTTGAGGTACCTCTACATGCTTTATTCAAATAGGTGTGTCTGTGTTTGTGTATGAGAGAAAGGAAAAGAGAGAGAAAGACTTGATTCTTTCAACTCTGCAATTAAGAATTATATTCATTTAACAGCAGAAAGAATAGACTTGCAGAGATTTGAGTCACTTTTCCATTGTCAATACAAAAGCAAAGTGACTGAGCCAGAATTTGAACTCAAGCCTTTTGGCAACTCCAATATTAAGAGAGAAGGATCTGAAACTTTCAACCTCCCTTTTCCCAAAACTCTGCTCCTCCTGTGCTGTCTTGATTAATATCTTCATAATCTTCCCATTTTCGTCAAACTTCAATCCCAGACTCAGTTGATTTCTCCCCCTTTTTCATATATATATATATGTTCATCTACTTTTCCCATCAGAAATAAGGTATTGGGGAGTCAAATAGCGTAAGGGCTTTTGGCCATTGAAAAGACATTGGTGAAGGTTTTGAGTGAAGTGAAGATTTTGGGCAGAGGAATGACATGACTATATTTTAGAAGGATCACTTTGGCAGCTGAGTGGGAAATAGACTATAAGGGGACAAAGACAGAAGCAGAGACCAGTTGGGAGGCTATGGCAGTAATTCAGATAAGAGATGATGGTGGTTTGGATGGTGGCAGTAATAAGAATTGGTCAGGTTCTGACTATAATTTGAAGGTATCCGCTGATGAATTGGATGAGGAGTATGAGAAAGGGAGAAATCAAGGATCACTCTAAAGAAACTGCTCAGAAAGAAGAGAGGTACCTCCAGAGGCAGATCTGGAGTTTGGTTTTGGACATATTACGTTTGAGACACCTTTTAGACATACAGATGGAGATGTCAAGTTGGCTATTGGATATATGAGTCTAGAGATCTGGAAACAGATTTTGGCTGGAGACATAAATTTGAATCATGGGCATATAGATGACGTTTGAAGCCATGAGAATGGATGTGATCGCCAAGGGTGTGAATGAGTGTAGATGGAGAAGAACTCCATAGACTAAATCTTAAGGCAGTCCTAACTTTTAGTGGTCAGGGATATGAGGAGGATCATCAGTGAAATTTTGTACAGACTGGAAGCCTCTAGAAACCCTGAAAATCAACCAGTCAGAGGAAGCTAGAGTATCTTAGCAAGTGCTGCTTAAAGTGTGGTCACTGGTCCAGCTTTCTCACCATCACCTGGAAACCTGTTCAGATTGCAAGTACGTGGGTTTCATTGCAGAGTTACTGAATCAGAGTCTTTGAAGGTAGGGTCCAGCCATCTGTTAACAATCTCTCATGGCGATTTTTAAGCATGTTAAAGTTTTGGAAGCACTGTCCTAGAAGATCCTGAAGATTTTAGTTTATTATTATTTTTTTTATTTGTTTTTTATTTATTTTATTTTATTATTTTTTTGTTTTAGATTTTAGTTTAAACATCATTAGCCTAGAGGGGTCTGCCCTCCTTGTAGTGGTCAGTGTGTTCCCGAGTATTCCACACTTGCTTCTGAGAGCAAACCTTAGATGAACAACATGAGATGGAAAGATGCTTGTCAGAGTAGCCTGTGCAAAGGTCTGGGACATACAATTGGTTAGAAGACAGGTGGAGATTTGAACTCTTGAAGCAGTAAAATTCAGGGATTTTTTTTCCAAGTCGACAGCCCAAGTGTTGGTGTGTCTGTGCGTCTGAACTTGCCCTGGGCTTTGGATCGAAAGATAAAACAGATCAGGCAAGGGAGAGAAAGGAGGGAGCTCATGCACAGTGTCTTTGCAGGATGTGCTGACTAGCTCAGAACTGATTCCAAGAGTTCTGTTATCTCTATAGCAGATTCTGTTGATGGGATTGCTTAAACGCGTCCCATATGCCAGAACTGTGCAAAATGGAGAAAGTAAGTAAAGGAAAAAGACTCAGTTCCCTTGGTGATTTTGAGATCTTGACGGGAGAGGCTATTTGAAAGGTGGTAAGCCAGCAATTTAAATAAGGTGTTGTTCTAAGCCTGATCAGAAATGATAACTAAAACACAGGATTCTTAATAGGCAGAACAAATGTGCTGTGGAAAATTGCAAGGAATCACAAGACTTGGGTTTGAGTTCTGGCAGTTACATGGAAGTTGAGGGTCCTTGAGCAAATCACTTCATTTCCAAGGGCTTCTTTTTCTGCCTGATGGTAATTCTAATACCTGTCCTATTTGTACCATAAGAATTTATAGAATCCAGTTAAATTTTTAAAATGTGAAAGTGTTTCCTAAATTGTAGACCATTACACCTATATAAGTTACTATTTATTTTCCTTATAAAATGATGTTTTCATAATTCTTCAGAATGTACCAAATCATAAAAATTAGATATTTAGGGGAAGTTACTAGTCATAAAACTAATAAATTATAAGATAAAAATACCAGAACACCAATAGAAAACATTATATATGGTAGTATTAAGTTGTGATTTTGTCATTTCTGAATAATTTGTAATTTGTCTAAGTCTTAACTATAATAAATTTACATCCCAGATGCTTTTTTCTGGTAGGTATTAAAAAAATAAATAAATAAAATAAAATAAAATAAAATAAATAAATAAATAAATAAATAAGGTGTTGTTGAGTCCCAGATTAATTCTGTCTGTTAGTGGCAGGAGAAGACTTCATTGACAAAAAGTTGTTCTCAGGCATAATTCAGCAGGTCCATGAACTTGAGTGGGAACAAAATTTACGCTTATCTGGTCTAACTGAAAATGAGCATGTTCTTTAATTATGGATGTAGGCAAGAAACCACAATAGCATTAGCTGTACCTGTGACTTTGTTATCTGTATAAATCATAGCTATTCTTATATTATAGTTGGCACCGATGTTTCAAAATACTGTTTACACAAATTACTATTTCAAAATACAATAAATTCATCCTTGATATTTAATGTGCTAATAAAGAAGCACATACTTGGTGATTTAATATTTTTGAAGGTTGGACTTCAATATAATTGACTTTTTAAATAATCCTGTGTATTTTATTTTATGCATGTAAAACATTAATCAGGGGAGCAGGTATAGCTCAGCGGCTGACTGCCTGCTTCCCATGTACGAGGTCCCAGGTTCAATCCCTGGTACCTCCTTAAAAAAAAAAAAAAATCATTAATCAGAGCAGGAATCTGTTAAGTATTGCCAGACTGCTAAGAGGGCCGTGGCACAAAACAGGTTAGAAACCTCTCATTTAAAAGACATTTTCTAACCTATATCCTGCTTTTTAGGATCCTTGAGAACAGGGATGTATTATTATTTTGAATACTTTTGCATCTTATACAGTATTACATTAATAGAGCTTTTACACTAGATTTTTTTTCACAGAGCACAGGTCCCATATGTTTTAGGGTTTTCCCACCTTTCTGAAGGCCCTGAATGTCACTGAGATACTCTAGCTGCTGGGCCCTCTACATAGATGCTTCTCTAGCTGTCCTCAATCATTTGCAACGTTCTTGGCTCTCTGGACTATGAGCCCCTCCAATGCAGGGCCTCTAAATACAGTTAGTTGGTAAATGTCTTCGGAATGAATAGTATCCACTAGGTGTGATCCCTACTGGAGACCCAAAGCTTTGGGGGCTAGAAGAAAGGACTCAGATGAAGTCCCCCCTTGAACCCACAGGTCCCCTGTGCATGGAAACCAATCAGATAGTGGAGAGTGAAGGTACTTCTGACCCCAGGCATCCATCTGACACCCCTTGCCAGAGCTTGGAGGGGCTCAAGAATGAAGAAGCCATGGATCTTCTGCTTCTCCAGCTTAGAAAGATCAGCGAATAAATAAAATCACTGCTGCTGTCAGAAAACCTATGAGAGGCGACCATGGAGACTTTGACCTCAGTGCACAGGGAGAGAGGTGAGAGTTAATGAAGGGTGTGGGGTGCGGGAGAATCTGAGCTAAGTGTGGAGAGAGAAAAAGTTGGGTGAATGAGGATTGCCTCAGTGGGAAGAAATCCGTGTGTAAAGCTGCATGCCTTCCTAAGATTATCTTCCAGGTAGATAATCTGAGAACCTAAGGCTGGCACCACCTCTTCCTCATGGCTTCTTTCTCTTCCCCACAGCTCTTCATTCCCAAGCCTCAGCCCTTTCCCAAGAGGGAGAGGATAAGACCAAATTTCAGGTGGGTTGAGTTTTCTTTTCCCTCCAGAAATACCACCTCTGGTGTCAAACAATAAACATATCTCCCTTCCTGGATAAAAGCAAAAAGAAAGAAATATGTGTCGAGTGAGTACATTACATTACTCATTGCATTTGTCTACAAAATAACTGTGTGACATAGGTGGTATGATCCTATTTTAGAAATGAAGAAACAAGAGATGAACCTGGATTTGAACCCATGTCAGTAAGATTCCAGAATTTGCCTTTCTGCTCTACGTGCTGCTTATTAGTAATAATTTCATCTAGGGGCCTGAGCCCAACTTATACAAAGGTGACTCTATAAATAATGAATCCTTCTCTGCCAACATTTTTCTCTTCTTTTGGGCTTTTCTCTTATTTTGAGATGAATTTATAGTATTTATGAGAATTTTAGCTGTCATTTTTATAGCTATAACAATTTATCTTTTTATATATAATATTTATAGATGTAATATTCCCCATGTAATAAATCCTTACCAAAAATTACACCAGGAACAAAATTAAAAGACAGCATAGTGAGGACAAAAAGTTTCATCTATGACAAAATTTTAACATCCTTTAAAAAGAGAGGTACAAATAAAGACCTGAGCATTTGTGCTCAGGAAGAAAGAAAGGAAGAAAAACAAGTGACCAATAATCATATGAAAAGACAATCAACCTCACAATTATTGAGCACAATAGAGATTGAAACAAGGTATGATTATTTTTCTAGCAGATGGCCAAAGATTGGACAGATCAATGTCCACTGTTAGCCAGAGTATGGAGAAATGAGTATCTCCATACAGTTGCAGGGGGAGGGAGAGTAAAATCAGTTCAGCCTCTGGAAGTTCTGTGTACCTCTGATCTGATATTTTCCACTCTGCAAATTTATTCTAAAACAGAGCAACTATTTAAAGACTGATCATTATAGTATTGTGCATAATAGAAAAAAAACAAAAACAAATGGAGGGGACTCTATAAACACCCTCTGGATTGGTGAAATATATTCATTCATTCATTTATTCTATCATCTAGATCCTCTGCTGTTATCAAGTACAATGAAGTAGATGAAACTATTAGGACATGGAAATATGCTCACTTGCTCTCTCTCAGCATCCTTTGCAGATATATTAGTTGAGTTTTCCTTTAAATTGACAAAATAAAAATCAAGTAATGGCGGAACTTTAAGTACATTTTTTTACTGCATGAAATTATTTTCTAAAGTTCAATCTATTGAAAGAGATTATAAGAAGTTTCAAAGGTTTAAATTGCTTTTTAAACCACATGCTTCAATTTTATATATTATTGATTGACTTTCTGCTATGAGAACTGAAAAAATTAACACTTTTATCCTTCCCACCATCTTCTGATATTATATTGTTATTATTATCATTATGAGCTTCTGATTTGTAACCATCGATCCCCACTGTTGTGTCGTATTCATTGTAAGTTTGTAAGTCATTACTCACCACTCTATTCTTTTACCAGTTTGTCCATTATTGACTTTTTAAATTTTGATTTATCTGTTAGTTGGCTTAATTTTATTCACACCTAGTTTTTCCCTAGAAGAGTTATGGTTGTGGTGTCTTCTGAGTTTTTCTATGCTTAAGAATGCCTGTTGCCTTTGTGCCCAGGTAGCTAATTGCCTGCACTTAAAATTCTTCAGTCACACTTGCACTCAGGACTTTTTGAATGTTGCTCCATTTGCTCCTGGCATTCAGTCTTCCTTTTTACCGTGGTCTCTCCATTCATCTTTTAGTGCACCAAGTGCATTCTAGTCATCACTTGAATATATTACATTACTCGTTGCATTTTTCTGCAAAATAGCTGTGTGAGATAGATGGTATAATCCTGTTTAGAAATGAAGATACAAGTGGTGAGTCCTGGGTTGGTGCCCAGGTCGGTATGACTTCAGAAAGGCCAGTTGTGTTTATATTTGACAACAGCTTGGCTAGGTGTCATTTTTATGGGTCACACTTCATTGCCCTTGCTCCATTATCTTCTGGCATTAGTCATTTCTTCTGCCTGGATGTCTAAATTATTAATATGATTATTTTATCCATTTGGTCCTATAGGAACTCCTGTTAGGTAAACAGTATAACTTCTGGATATGTTTTCCCCATTCTGTAACTTTTCTTTTATTCTCTTCTATGGAATTTTACATTGTATTCTAGGAATCTGCTCTGATTTCCAGTTCACTAGCTTGTTCTTCATCGATATGTTTTATTCTGCTATTTAGCTCGTGTTGAAGTTGGTTTTTTCAATGGTAGCACTACTATTTTACATTTCTAAGAATTCTTATGAATTCTTTTTAATACAAAGCCTTTTCTCTTCCCTATTCCACCCCCCCCCCAAGAAATCTCATAACTGTAGCTTTTCAGTCCTGTGTGTTAAGGCTGTCCTCTTAACCTCTTCAAAACTGTGTGGTTCACAATGATGGGACTTTTTTCCTGCCTGACCCATCTTTTATGCAGGACTATGACTGAGATGTTTTTTGGATTGTCCACTTTATGAACTTACAGCTTTAAAAGCCTATATGGGGGGCAGATGTGGCTCAAATGGTTGGGTGTCCGTCTCCCATATGGGGTTCGATCCCCGGGACCTCTTGGTGGAAAAAAAAAGCCTATATAGGGAGCAGATGTGGCTCAAGCAGTTGGGTGCCTGCTTCCCACATGGGAGGGAGGTCCCAGGTTTGTTTCCTGGTGCCTCCTAAAAGCAAAAACAAACAATAAACAAACAAACGAAAAAACTGACCCAAGGGAGCCAATGTGGCTCAGTGGTTGAGTGCCAGCTTCCCACATAAAAGATCCTGGGATCAATCCCGCCCCCCCCCCCACCAAAAAAAAAAAGCCTGTATAATACCTATCCAGTAATACTCATCTTTAAAGTCAATAGGATAATTTCCTAAATATTGCTGGGACAAAAGGAATGCACTTATTTATAAAAATTTTAATAGACTATTGCCAGAGTATTTGACAGAAAATCCTAGCAATTCATCCTATTTGCCCTCATCTTCAACCTCAAGGATGTATCAGTAGGAAACTTTTGCTGATCTGGTAGAGGAGGACTATCTCTGATGTGGCAAAGTTATCCCATTTTATTTTGCAACTCCCAGGACACTAGGCTTGATGAGCATTTTTCATATGTTTATCTCTGTATTTGTATTTTCTCATCTTTGAATTGCTTACGAATTTCTTTTA
Organism: Tolypeutes matacus; assembly: GCA_026826555.1. Classification (NCBI taxonomy): domain Eukaryota; kingdom Metazoa; phylum Chordata; class Mammalia; order Cingulata; family Chlamyphoridae; genus Tolypeutes; species Tolypeutes matacus. Next base: position 6,375,844 of record JAKSZT010054134.1, read on the forward strand.
TTGATTCATTTCTTATCATATTTTTAGAGGCTCTTTCAATAGGAGGGATGTTAACCCACCTATCAAAAGTATCACAGTTATTTCCCCGCAGTCTTTACTTTCTTAATAGTGACTTGATGACAAAGCTTATTGTTTTCCCATAGTTTAATGATTTGTTAGTTCTCTCTTGGAAATCTGGGTTCATATCTAGTTTCAACCTAGCCTAAGTGTAATAAAAAAGGCACCTGAAGTTTTAAAAATACTTTGCATTTTTTTCATTTTGAATCTCTAATATAACTCATTTTTTTTTTGTAAATAGTATGAGATTGACATTTCACTTTAATTTCTTCAAGATGAATAGCCAATTAAATTAAATTAAATATTATTCTTTTCCAGTCAACCAAAATACCACCTTTATCATTTATATATTTATTTATGTGTTTATGTATTACATACATAAACTGTGTGTGTGTGTGTGTATAGAGAGAATTGATTCATATTTCACATATACCTGCCTATTCCTGGATTTTGTTATCTGGTTCCCTGAATTACATGCACAGCTCTGCATTGTTTTACTATTTATAGTGGACACATACTTTTGAAATTTAAAATCATGAACAGAAAAATAATGTTGGAATTCAAATTTGCTAAAATTTAGCTGAATATTATCTGAACCAGGTGCCCTTTGTCATGGTAGATCTTGAACACCTTTTTTTTTTTGCCCAGTTATTTTTGTGGCCATTGGTCTATTCAAGTGTTCTTTTATCTATTCATTCAGCAAATATTTGTTAAAATACCTACTTCAGGCCAAACATTATTCTAGGCACTACTGATATAGCAGAGATAAGACAGACAAAATCCTTGTCCTCATGGGACTGAAATTCTAGAAGGGGGAGACAAGTAGTAAGTAAGTGAAAAATAAGATTTTGGGGGAGCAGATGTGGCTTAATCAGTTGAGCACCTGCCTCCCACATGGGAAGTCTCACGTTCAGTTCCTGGTGCCTCCTAAAGAAGACAAACAACAAGCAGGCAATGAGCAAAAATAAAGAGCAGACAATGAGCAGAAAGAAGGAGCAGACAACAAGCAAAAACAAAACAAGCAGGGAGTGGATGTGGCTCAAGCAGTTGAGCGCCCACCTCCCACATGGGAGGTTCCAGGTTCAGTTTCCAGTGCCTCCTAAATAAAAAACAGACAGACAATGAGCAGACAACAAGTGCAAACAATGAGCAAAAACAATGAGCAAATAGACAAGGGAGGCATCTTGGGGGGCGGGGGAGGGAATAAAATTTTAACATGAATATTTTAAGGGACATAGGGTGAACGAGAGAAAGTCTTCACAATTGGACTAAGTTTTGGAATTATCATCGGCAGACTTTTTTTTTTTTTTTTTTAATTAGATGTGAGAAATGAGGAAAGGGGAAGAATCAAGGATGAGCCCAAGGTTTTCAGCCTGAATAATTGGGTAGATGGGATTTCTGTTTACCCAGATTGGGGAGACTAGGAGAGAACAATTTTTTGGGAAAGACTCAATTCTAGTTGGACTCTTTCAGGTTTGAGATACCTTTTAGACATCCAGGTGACAGTTGGATATGCAAGAACTCAGTGTAGAAGGCAGGGCTGGATATAAAGATTTGCAGATGCCCAGTTGACCACCTCTGTCCAAAGCTTTCTCTCCAGCTTTTTCTAGAGGCTCTTTTTGCCTCTAGTCTTGGAATTAATCTAGGATTCTGCTGGGAATTATCCACCCTCCCTCAGTTAATTCCTACTTGTACTTAAGAACTTGGGTCCAGTTTTACTTTCTCAATATAATATCATTTGATTCTACAAACATTCATTATATAATATTTTTAACACCCTGAATATCTCCATCATAGCTCAACCGTAAGTATGACTAACAATTCTATAAATGTTTAATATTTTTCTTCCCTTCAGTAATTTAAGCCCTGTCCAGGAAAACATTAACATAGCAGGCCTGATACTCCTCTCCTTTGAAAGGCCTGCTTACAAGGTTGGCCCTTGGCTGACATCGGGGAACTTAGATTTTGGGAGGGTTTCCACCCTGATAAGAATAGCTCATTGTGCCTACACTGTTTGTGCAAACAATATGGTTTATGCTGAATGCCTGCCTTCATTCTGGGAGTCTGGAATACAGATATGTGCTAGGCTGAGGGTCTCCATGTGACCAACCCCCAATTAAAACCCTGGGCATTGAGTCTCTAAAGAACTTCCCTGGTAGATAACATTTCACACATGTTGTCACAACTCATTGCTGGAGGAATTAAGCACATCCTGTGTAACTCCATAGGGAGAGGACTCTTGGAAGCTTGTGCCAGCTTTTCTCTGGACATCAGTCCATGCACCTTTCCCCTTTGCTGATTTTGCTTTGTGTCCTTTCGCGGTAATAAATCATAGCCGTAAATACAATCATATGCTGAGTCCTGTGAGTCCTCCTAGCAAATTGTCAAACCTAGGGGTTGTCTTGGAGCCTGGCCACCAGCCACATGAAGGCAGGCTGCGTATTTCTTGGTTATCTCTCTAATCCCTCGTGCCTAACACAGCCCTGCCTTCCTGTACTACAAAATAGTACCTGTTTTGTAGGTACTATTTCTCAAATGGGTAATATGTTCACATGCATGCATTAAACCTTTTAATAGCTACCTTGCTTTCCTTCTTGTTAAAAATGTATTCATAGGTTAAACAAAAAGCGAAGTACCTGTGGAATCACAACTTACTTACTTTATAATACTTTGCCACACATATTCCAGGGACAGAATGAAGGTAAAATGTAATTCTGAAAGCCCACATCTACAACCGTCTCCCTCTCAAGCAAACATATTGTAGTTCAAGTGAATGAAATTGATGGTATTATAGGAATATAGTTGATTGCTATATTTCAACATACAAAACTGCCATTCCATTTTTTCTCACTGGAGCCATTAGCTTAAAAAAACTTGTGCCACACTTCATAACCAAGGATGATACAGCATGGTTTGAAACTCCATGGTTTGAACTGCTGCTTTAGAGGTCTCATCTGGTTGGGGAGATGGTTGCAAACACACAGTAGTTGCTTTCTGCCAAAAGTGGTAACATGGAAGCCAATAAGAAAAAGTATGCGTAAGACAGCAAAGAGCAGGATTTGCCCAACTGCTGCTGTGGGGTGAGGGGATGATTGGTGAAGAACCATTATTTGGGCAGAAAAACAGTGATAACACTCACTTTGGGGTATGTGTACACATGCTCACTCTTAATTAGTCACAATCTTATTGGAAGAAAAGTTGGTAATCTACCAGTTAGAGTCAAATTGTAAAATGTGCAGACTCTGTGATTCAACCATTCCAGTTCTAGGAAATTACCTTCAGAAGTGCTCACACTGAGCAAAGGATGTTCCTTGTTTTCCTCTTTGGAAAACCATGGAAGATCAATTAGTTAAAAAAGAAATTATTGGCACCGAGCCTTTAATAAAACTTGATTTGACTCTCCAAACTGAACAACTTCCTTCTTTTTTGTTTACTTTTCATAGCGATGCCAGATTTACCTTTCGTGTAGTGGATGTCTGTGGTAACGGTGCTTCACATTTTAGGAACCGTTGACCTTCAAGGATGTGGCTGTGATCTTTACTGAGGAGGAGCTGGAGCTGTTGGACTCTTCCCAGAGGATCCTGTACAGAGATGTGATGCTGGAGAACTTCAGGAACCTGGTCTCCGTGGTTAAGAGAACCTCTCTGGGTAATTAAAACTTAACTTACTAGAGTGTTCTTGTTCCCTAGAGAAGAGGTTTTTTGATCTTGGTACCCAGGTTAAGGTCTTTATTGATAGGACTGTTACAAAGTTGCTTCATTTGGCTGATCCTGGATCTTTTCTTTGTCTGTCCTTGGAGAAAATGAGCCTAAACCTGGCATCCTCTTGCATTTTCAGGGCAACAACCTTTCAAACCCGGTACGATATCCCCTTCGGGACAAGACAAAGAGACTTGGTTGATGGAGAGAGAAACTCCAAGTGATGCATGTCCAGGTAAAAACGATGGAGCCAAGAGTCCTTGACATTAGAGCCTGGCTAGGCAGTGAGGGCTTTCCACACAGGTATCCCGTTCCTCACCCTTGGTCTTGCCTGTGGCTGCTGGTGGTGTCATTATAGAATTCTCAGTTCCCTGCCTTCTGGTTCCTTCATGCTTTTCAGAGAATGACATACTCAGAGCAATCAGGGCATCTCTGGCCTTTCCTCCCTCTAATAGAGACAGGCCAGGCAGTGGATGGCAAACCAGTGGCAGAGAGACCATTCCAGAATATTGAGAGTTCTGTGATGAATTTCTCATTTAACTCCAAACTTAATTCCTGTATCCTAGAAGTTCCTGGTTATAAACAGATTCTTGTTACCTCCTCCCTAAAAGATAAAAACAGCCAACAAAAAACATCTGAAAACATGGAAATATTATTTAAATTGTTGAATTATATGGTAAATATGACAGTTTGATAACTCATATCCAGTAATGTGTATAAGCTGAATATTTTTACTTCTGCATGCCTTAAAAATATCATCTGGATTCTTATTTAAGCTCTTCACAGAAGACAAAGACATGGCTGGTGCTCTTTTGAGGATTTGGTTCTTTGTTGCTTCCCCCAAGTTCAAAATTGGAGTTACTCCTAGAGACGGTGTCGTAGAATGCTAACTGTGGGCTCTAAAACCAGACTTCTAGTGTTCGAATTTTCAGCTCCACCACTTCCTAAAAGTGTGGTGGAGTAACTTAGCTAAGTACTTACCATCACTATGCCTTTGTTTCCTCATCTATAAAGTGAAGATAATAATGTCTCAATATCAATGTTATTCTGAGGATTTAGTAAGTTAATATGTGTATATTGTTGGCACATATGAAGTATTGCAATAATTTTAGATATTATTAACAACAGCATTAGTAAGTAGAGAAGTGAATTTTCTCTGTAAAAACCTGTCCAGAATTTCTTTTTTTGATGGGAAGCTCTATGATGAGACATAGTTTGTCACTGTTCAGATCATATTGGCCTTTAGTGTCAATTGTTGTTAATAGGAACCTCTTCCTTTTCCCAGAAGGAAAAAATAAATGATTTGGTAGTTAAGACATACAAAGCTGAGGTTTTCTCTATGCCATAATGGTCTTGAGCAAAACTTGGCCCAAGTCTGAAAACATAAAATCCCTGAGCCAATCATTAACTTACTCTCATCTCTGAATTGTCTTTAACTCCATAGGTGACAAGAATGAAGAAGATATGGAATGGACTCAAAAAAAAGAATTAAGGTTCCTTTCACACAGAGAGCTCTCCTACTGGAAAATCTGGGAACAGGTGGCTTGGGAATTAACTGAGAGTCAGGACCAAAGAGTAAATCTTCAAGGGAAAGATTTCCATTTCTCAGAGGATGCTTCCCCCTATCAGGGATGGGATGGAGCCTCTGCTCGGGATTCTCAAATTGAGAATTTGGTGAACAGTCTTCAAAGGGATGGCTTCATCAATTTAGAAACTCAAGAGTTTCCAGCCTGGAAATCTGTAAAACCAGTCTCCATTCAAGAAAATTTGTTGAAAGCCTTTGTGAATGAGCTATGCAGTATCCAAGGAAGATATAAGAAACTCGACATGGAAGATGCACAGTATAAAAGTGATTGGAACGATTATGGCTTAAGCTGGATATCACTTTTCCATGATCATCACAGACTACCTGAAAGAGAGAAACATTGTAACGATGAGTATAGAACAGGCTGCATTACAAAGTCAATACTTGATCGCCCTAGCCCTGGTGAAAATGGCTTCAAAAGTAATGAATGTGGAAACGGCTTCAGAGATGATTCAAACCTTCGCACTCATCCAAGAGTCTACTTGAAAGGGAAACCCTATAAATGTCATAAGTTTGGTAAGGGTTTGAGGCAGAGTGTCCATCTTGACAGACATCAAAGAATCACCACAGGAGAAAATGCCTTTAAAAGCATTGAGTATAATCAGGGCTTCAGGCAGAACGCACACATTTACAGCCATGGCAAAGTCCACATGGAGGAGATGCCGTACAAATGCAATGTATGTGGGAAGAGATTCAGGTACAAATCAGTTCTTCTTATTCATCAGGGAATGCACACAGGAAAGAAACCCTATAAATGTGAGGAGTGTGGAAAGGGTTTTAGTCGAAGCTCAGACCTGCTTGTCCATCAAAGAGTCCACACTGGTGAGAAACCATATAAATGTGGTGAGTGTGGGAAGGGCTTCAGTTATAGCTCTGTGCTTCAAGTTCACCAGAGGTTGCACACTGGAGAGAAGCCCTACACATGCAGTGAATGCGGCAAAGGATTCTGTGCGAAGTCTGCCCTTAGCATGCATAAGCATCAGCATGTCCACCCAGGAGAAAAACCCTATAACTGTGGCAAGTGTGGGAAGGTATTCAGTTGTAGCTCACACCTTAGCAGTCATCAGAAATCACACACAGGAGAGAAACCCTACCAATGTGACAAGTGTGGTAAATGTTTCAGTCATAACTCATACGTTCATGCTCATCAGAGAGTTCATACGGGGCAGCGCCTCTATGAATGTGATGTGTGTGGTAAGAGTTTCAGTTACAGCTCAGGGCTTCTCATGCATCAGAGACTGCACACAGGAGAGAAACCCTACAAATGTGAGTGCGGGAAGGGCTTTGGCCGAAGGTCGGATCTTCATGTCCATCAGCGAGTCCACACAGGAGAGAAACCCTATAAGTGTGTTGAGTGTGGGAAAGGCTTCCGGCGGAATTCAGACCTTCAAGGTCACCAGAGAGTCCACACAGGAGAAAGGCCCTACATCTGTGATGTGTGTGGGAAAGGCTTTATTTACAGCTCTGACCTCCTCATCCATCAGAGAGTCCACACAGGAGAGAAACCCTATAAATGTCTTGAGTGTGGCAAAGGCTTCAGTTATAGCTCAGGGCTTCTCATTCACCAGAGAGTCCACACAGGCGAGAAACCATATAAATGTGAGGAGTGTGGGAAGGGCTTTAGGTGTACCTCAAGTCTTCATAAGCATCAGCGAGTCCACACTGGAAAGAAACCCTACACATGTGATCAGTGCGGCAAGGGTTTCAGATGCGCCTCAAATCTTCGCACCCATCGGAGATTGCACACAGGAGAGAAACCCTACACATGTTATGAATGTGGAAAGGGCTTCAGATATGGCTCAAGTCTCCTTAGTCATAAGAGAGTTCATACTGGAGAGAAACCATATAGATGTGAGGTGTGTGGAAAGGGCTACAGTCAGAGCGCACATCTTCAAGGTCATCAGAGGGTCCACACTGGAGAGAAACCCTATAAATGTGAGGAGTGTGGGAAGGG
>JAKSZT010054134.1:6383147-6422521 GCA_026826555.1 Tolypeutes matacus
AGAGAAACCCTATAAATGTGAGGAGTGTGGGAAGAGCTTTCGTCGAAACTCCTGTCTTCATGCTCATCAGAGAGTCCACACTGGAGAGAAACTATAAATGTAAGGAGTGTGGGAAAGGCTTCAGTTATAGCTCAAGTCTGCGAAATCATCAAAGGGTGCATTTAAGTGGGAAACCTTAGAAACAGATGTAAATTGAGGACCTCTGGCTAGAACTGAAAACTTTATATTCTTCTGAGAGTCAACAGAGGAGAAAAACTATGAAAATAATGTGTGAAGGGCTGCAGTAGTGGCTGAATTTTTCATAGCCAACAGCTAGTCTGCATAGGAAGCAAAGATCTGAAAATTTGATAAATAGGGTAAGCACCCCAGTCTTCAACAAGTGTCTGTTACACAGCAGAATTGTCCTTCAGAAAGTAGTGTGTTGATGGCTTCAGTGAAAATCAACTACAGTCATCAGAGTTGGCCTAGGAGCAAGCTTTTACAAATTACAGGAGTAGTGAGAATGTGTCAGAGGTGCAAATTATGGACATTCTGGATTCCTTGTGGGGGAAAATACCTATAAATAGGACAAGTGTAGGAAAAAATTGTCACCTTCCTGAAACCAGGATTATATATAACCGTTTAGAGATAAGTTTTTATAAAAAATTAAAAGATGATATTAACATTTATTGAAGCTATAGCAAAAGCCCTTCCTTTGGCAAGCCTGAGTGATGTGTCTCCCATCACATTTTTATCATGTTTTTTTCTGATTGCACATTAACCTCATAAAGGTAAGCCTCAGGAATATTTTATTTAATCAAGTTTGAAAAACAGTCCTATTGGGATTGCATTGAATGTATAGGTTAATTTGGAAAGACCTTTCATCTTCAAAATGCTGATTTTTTTTTTCCATCTTATAAACACTATTTGTTTCCACTTAAACTATACTATGTTTTATGACTTCATTAATATTTTTTTAGAGATTTCTAAAATAGGTTCTGAATATTTGTTAAGTATATTTCTAGGAATTTGTTTTATTGCTATCATGAATATATTTTAACCAACCCCATTTCACCTCATTTTTTTTTTTTTTACATATAAGAGAAATGTTAGAATATTTTTTAAAAATCAGAAATACCATTTTTAATGGAAACATGCACATTTATGCACTATCAGTGAAAGTGAAAATAGGTGCAGTCTTTTTGGAAAGAATTTGTCAGTGCATCAAATTCACTTTGCATAATTTTGTGGCAATAAATATGTAATAATTTATCCTTGGGAGATAGATACACTTGTGGGAAAATATATATACATCTGTCTGAGTTTTGTGGCATTTTTTTTTTTTAATGAAAGCATTAAAAAGTTAATACATCAAGTGTCCATTGGTAGGCAATTGTAAAGTTAAGGCATTTGTATACAGGGGAAAACCATGAAAAATATTCATGTACACCTCTGATGACATTGAAGGTTTCCCACAAACAGTAATGAGAAAGCTTTAGAACGACATTTATAGTATGACCCTATTTGGTTAATACATATCTTTGTGGGTGTGGGTGTGCATATAGCGAGAAAGAAGGAAAGACAGAAAGGGAAGGAAGGAAGGAAAAGTGTGAAAGAGGTCAGTATCATAACGAATCTCTGGCAGGCGGGATTTGGGATGTGTCATACATTCATTGTACTTTTATGTAGTTTACATTTTAACAAGGGGCATATATAAAGTTTGAAAATAATAGTAAAACTTTTTTTTCCCCATTAGTTTGGTGACGCAGTCCCTTACAGTCAGAGATCCACATTATAATCTCTATAATTTTTTAGCATTTTCTTCTGTTTAATTATCACCAATCCATATTTAATGCTTACAAATAAACTGTGAAATTTGTAATGTAGACACCTTTCTGAGGCTGCATCATTTTTGCTGGTTGGTGGTAGATGAAGTGGCCTGGATAATTGTGAGGAGCTTTGGCATTTTCATTCTGCATTCTGGTCTTTCAGACCAGTAATAAGCCCATGAGCCTGGGGTGCCCCCATGATGTGTTCCCTCCTGTCTAACTTCGTCAGGTGACTCAGGAGACCTGGGGGCTCCGCTGGGCTGATCCCCTTGTTGCTGCCTCAAGCTACCAGGCAAAGAAATGTAAATTTTGGGGGTCAGGTGGGAGGACTTTAAACCTAAGTCAGTAATGAAAGGACATATCCAGGGGACAGAAGCAAAGTGTTGGTATTGGGGAATGGTTAGGTTTCAGAGAGGAAGCTTGAAAAACTGAAGTCATTTATGGAATGAAAACAACGTCATTCAGGTGATGGGCAGGAGTTTATATCCAACAGATCAAATGTAGACATCATCCTTGTCCCTCAGGCCTTCAAAATGTGTGGTTGGAAAGTTTAATTCATCCAGTGTTATCCCAAAATGGACGGAAGATTCTTAAAAGTGTTTATCTCTTCCATTGTTCAGAGGTAACAGATGTTAGTGGCGCTGGAGGCATCTGAATGTTTGAGTCTTGAGGTTTCCAAGGTGGCTATTGACCTAGCTTTGGGCATGAGGTCGCAGTTCCTCTGCATCTGGGCCTCTTCACAAGGCTGCATTGCAACTGACTTTCCCCAGGGTGAGTAACCAGAGAGGAGAGAGCAAGCAAGAGGCCAAAGTACTTTTTATGACCCAGTCTCCTGAGACCACCACTTCTGCTTTATTCTGTTTGTTAGGAGTCACTAAATCTAGGCCACACTTAAGGGGAGAGGACTTAGTCTCTACATCTTAAAGGGAGAAGTATCAAAGAATTTGTGGGCATGTTTTTAAAGCACCACATGTGGAAGAGTATTAGTCAGCCAAAGGGGTGCTAATGCAAAATACCAGAAATTGGTTGGTATTTATAAAGGATATTTATTTGGGGTAGAAGTCCACAGTTACTGGGCCATAAAGTGTAAGTTTCTTCCCTCACCAAAGTCCATTGCCACGTGTTGGAGCAAGACAGCTGCCGACGTTTGCCAGGGTTCAGCCTTCTTGGATTCCCCTCTTCCCGGGGCTGCGTTTCTCTCCAGGCTTAGCGCCTTTGTTTCCTCTACAAGGTCAGCTGTAGACTATGAGGCTCTCTAGGCTTTGCTTCTCTCCACAAGGCCAGCTGTGAACTCTCAGGCAAATGGCTCGTCTCTATCCTGTGGCCTTCTCTCCTTTCTCACCAGAACTCCAACATCAAAACTCCAACTCCAAAACTGCTCCAACATTGTTCTTTGCCATGCCTTTTATACTTGAGACCACACCCACCAAGAGACGGGGCTCAATGCCCTACTGATGTGGCCCAGTTAATGCCCTAATCATAACCTAATCATGCCCAGATTAACAGACCAGTTGACAAGCATAATCCAAAATCTATTTTTGGAATTCATAATTACATCAAAATGCTACAAAGAGTAACAGATGAAATGGTGGAACCAATAGTCCAGCTTCTTTGTGGATGTGTGCAAATCATTCTCCTTTGCTAACTTGGGGTCTGCTAAGGGCAGTCCTCAAAGTCCCATTGGATTGCCTAAATTTATCCAGTACTGATCAGCCTTTAGGACTTCAGTGGCAGGAAGGGATACAAGAAAGTTGAGAGAGCTGCAGCTGCTATGGAATGAATGGGTTGTTGGTGTAGGAATGCAGTGCATTTATGCAAATCCAGCATTAATAACTGAGATAAGGTGAAGTGTTGACCTCTTTGTTGTCATCTTTGAGTATTCTGTGTAGAAAGGTTAATACAACTTTAAGGGATTTGGAGAGTTATAAAAACATCATCTGGAGGAATAATCAGAAACCAAATAATTGGTAATACACAAAGATAGAAGATGTTGAGCAAGTTGGCTCTAACTGATGTGGATTGGTAGGGAGGATGGGTTTGGTAGAGAATATAAAGTTCATCATAATAATGTTATACTCTACCAACTGGTTGATGATGCGGCTATTTTATAAAGTGAAGTGAGAGACTTAATAAAGGATACCTACCTCTGAGGAGTTTTTGTGGGTCCAGACAGGTTGCAGCTGTTCCTCAGGACAGTCCTCAGCTTGAATACAAATGTCTCAAGTATAACACAGGGCCTAGGGCTATTCAGTCACCAGAAGAAAAATGAAGCATGCCAACTTGGTAAGGTGATGTACCTCCCAGCAGCCATTAGGATGAGGTAGTATGATTTAGGTCAGAAATTAATTTCTGGGTATTCATTATCAGGAGTTCTCTTGTATCCACATGTGGTGCTGTATTGAAAACACCTAAACCTATTGTTTCCTTGGACTCCAGAGTCACAGTGTAATATGATGTGCAGTTTTGCCATCAGAAATACTTGCATGTTTTCAGTGTCTTGAATTCCTACTACTGACATTTGGCCGGTCAAAACATATTTCATGTCAGCCTCTGTTTAAGCACTGGGAGTATAACCATTAAACCCTTGAGGACCTGGTGTTCTACTTTTGGAGAAATTATGGAAAAAGACAAATTAATTTCAGAATGTGCCAAGTGCCTTGAAGGTAAGAAAAAGGATGATGTCCACCCCCAGGCACGGCATTTAAATGAAGACCTGGAAGGTGAGGAAGTTATAAGCATTGAGAAAGCTGGAGGCAGAATGAACAGTGCTAAGGACCAAAGGTAGGACATTTTATGGCAGTAGACAAGAAGCCAATGTGATGGAAGCATATTGAATGTGGGGGTGAGTATATGAGATGAGGTAGGAGAAGTAGGTTGATGCGGTAGATTAACAATAGCTGCAAATTCTTTCCCTATTACTACTGTTGAGTAGTGGAGTCTAGTTCCCATCCCCTTGAATCTGGGGTCTGTTGGAATCAAGGCATCATGGGCTATCAGATCAGGGGAAATAACAGGATTCCATGCAACTGGTACATGCCAGGATCTTCAACTGCCAAACATTATAGCAGTCAGATGGCCTCTCAAAGAACTTCTACCAAACAAGGTGTCTGGAAGGCCAACTTTAACATGTCTTTCCAGATTCTGGAAAATCTGATGTATTCTATGGGACTGATTTTATAGAAACAGGGCCTAGAAGATCAATATAGACTCTACATTGATTCCAGAGTGTTTGGAATCAGGGAAAGTACAAAAGCCCCAGATGGTGCCTAGTGTGACAACAGTCCTGACAGGTACAGTTACTTCCACCAAATCACAAGGGCCTCCACAGAGAAGGTGGGTATTCTCTATTAGCTGGCTGGGCTGATCTGAGGAAGGGCACGGATCATGCAGTAATTGGCAATATGAATTATGTTGCTCTAGGATGGAGCTGTCTAATAAAAAGATAATGCAAGTCACACTTGTAATTTTGAATTTTCTAATAGCCACATTAAAAGAGAAAAAAGAAAAACAGGTGACCTTAAGTTTAACAATATTTTATTTAACTTAGTGTATCCAAAATATTATCATTTGAAGGTGTGATGAACATAAAAATTTATTAAGATAATTTTCTTTTTTTTGGGGGGGGGGTACTGTTTTTTTTATTTTTTATTTTTTTTAAGATTTTATTTTTTAATTTATTTCTCACACCCTCCCTTGTTTTTTTGTGCTTGCTGTCTGCTCTCTCTGTTCTTCTGTGTCTGCTTGTCTTCTCTTTAGGCAGCACCAGGAACGAATCCTGGGACCTTCCAGAGTCAGAGAGAGGCACTCAATCTCTTGCACCACCTTAGCTCCCTGGTCTGTTGTGTCTCTTACGGTCTCTCCTTTTTGTCTCTTTTTGTTGTGTCATCTTGCTGCGCCAGCTCTCCACGTGGGCCAGCACTTCGCATGGGCCAGCACTTGAGCCCAATCGCTTGAGCCACATCCGCTTCCCGGTACTGTTTTTGAAACCCGATGTGTTTTACCCTTACAGCTATGTCTTAGTTTGGACTAGCCACACCTCAAGTACTCAGTATCCAGATGTAGCTTTTGGCTACCATATTGAATTCACAGCTTTAGGAGGTTAACAATCATCAATATATGGTGATCTTTACTTAGTTCCACTGTTTTCTACTCCACCTCTCACTTCTGCCCAGCCATATTAATGGTTATTGAGTCCAGACCCTGTCTGGAGTTCTGTCTGGAAGCTCATTTGTCTCTATTGCAGTTCCTCCTGCTTATTATTAACCTATAGCTCCTCTGTTCTGACACTTACTGTCTTCTATATGGTTCTGGAATTTTCCCACCTGTTGATGCCTCTTCCACTTTTATTCATTGTGACAGCTTTATACATTATAAAAAAATTACTGTCGTTTTAGTGGATTTCCAGGAAGAGAATATAAACACATTTTCTCAGTCCATCAAAATAATCTACTCTTAAAATCTTAATCCTTTACTTAAAAATCTTCTGTTTCCTCAGCTGTTAGTTTTTCTGTTTATTGAGTTTGGTGCTTTATGTAAAAAATTGATATATTAATATAACACAATTTTCAGAGGTATTCAAGAATGTGTTGCATCTGAAAAAATGAAACTATCTTGGAAATTATATATTTTAAATAAGACAATTTCAATGAAACCAGGAAATCATGGGCAGAATAACAGAATAGACTTTGCTGACAAGCAAGTTAGGGATCTGTTAGAATAGGCAAGACATTGTTCTAGAATATAATACAAGTTAACAACACACTAGTACAGGGGTTCTTACCCAGGGGTCCACAGACCCTCAAGGGGTTCATGGAAAGATTTCAGGGGGTCTGTGAACTTGAATTGAAAATTCAAAAGAACATTATTTTTGTGGGGACATGGTGCAGGCATGATATATTTATTAAATAATACACAGTATAGTGTGGACTTAGTTCGGGATCTGTGGTTTTCACCTGACTGGCAAAGGGGTCTGTGGAACAAAAAAGGTTAAGAACCCTACACTAGTGTATATAATTGAAATTAAAAGACAGGAAGGATCTGACATGTGGCTAATAAGAGTGCCAGAAACAAGAGTGCTGATACAATGGGGGGAGGGGGGGTTACAAAGACTCTGAAAAAAAAATCAGAAGAAATATACCAGAGCTGGAGGAAAGATATTACATTCTTATTGAAAGGTCCTACTGAGTGCTGACAGAATAAGATTTTCATCTAAATAGAGAATGATAAAATTTCACTTAAAGAGAAAATCCTATGTCTCAGGAAGGGAAATGAAACCCAAATATTACCTATAAGGGAATAAAAATTATTTTGGTATCATACTGTTCACCAGCAAAAGGATAAACAAGTGTGATAAAATATTTAGAAGTTCTGAAGGAATATTTTTATGTAACTATTCTATGCCTAGGTAACCAAAGTAGCATTTACTATAAGGGCAACATGAAGATATATAAGACATGGAAAAACTTAGGAAATTTATCACCTAGAGATTCTCTGAGAAAATTACTGTTTTAATTTGCTAGGCTGCCAAAATGCAATATACCAGAAGTGGGTTGGCTTTTGCAACGGGGATTTATTTGCTTAAAAGCTTATAGTTGTGAGGCCATGAAAATGTCCAAATCAAGGCATCATCAGGCAATGCTTTCCCCCTGAAGACCAGCTGCTAGTGATCCTGGACTCCTCTGTCATAGGGCAAGGCACATGGCAGCATCTTCTGGTCTCTCCCTTCTCTTCCAGGTTTCACTGCTTCAGCTTCTGGCTTCAGTTGGCTTTCTCTCTCCTCTGGTTTTCTCTTCTCTGAATTTCATTCTCTTATAAAGGACTCTAGTAAGAGGATTAAGACCCACCCTGGGCCACACCTTACTGAAGTAATTTAATCAAAAGACCCTTAACTGAAGAAACCTAACCAAAAGGTTACACCCACCAGAATGGATTAACTCTAAGAACACTTATGATTAGAAGCAACCCATTATCAAGATACCACCTGCACCCACTAAAGAAACTGAAAGGACAACCATAATCATCTTGGGTTATATATAAAAAGAGTACTTATATTCAAAAGGGTTGGGAACCCCTGGTTTAAGTTTTATATTATGATTAATAGGCTTCAAGCAACTATGGAAATTAGGCGAGGCTTTCAGCATCTTATCAAAGTGTGCAGATCTGAAGGGAAACAGCAGGTTAGACTCTTCTGCTCTATCAGCTTGCCATGGTACTTCAGGCACCTGGAGTTCTGCCCTCTCCTCAGTCCCTTCTGTTGCCGGGGAAGCCACACAGCTACCTAATCAGGTGGGGAATGTGGTTCTGGCTTCTGTGGCGAATAGCCCAGTGAACAGAAAACTTTCTCTGACTAAACCTGTCTTACAAAGTACCATGAGAAGTGTGGGTTCAGATATTGCCCTGCTAAGGAGACAGCAACATATGATAAAAAATTAAGAGAGTGTAGGGAAACATCTTCAAGACCTTGTAGTAGGTGGTGGTTTCTTGGACCTCACACCCAAAGCATGTGCAACAAAAGAAAAATTAGATAAATGGGACCTCCTCAAAATTAAACACATTTGCACCTCAGAGGAATTTGTCAGAAGGGTGAAAAGGCAGCCAACTCAATGGGAAAAAGTATTTGGAAATCACATATCTGATAAGGGTTTAATATCCAGGATATATAAAGAGATGTTACAGCTCAACAATAAAAAGACAAATGACCCAATTAAAAAATGGGCCAAAGACTTGAATAGACATTTCTCCAAAGAAGAAATACAAATGGCAAAAAAACACATGAAGAAATGCTCAACATCACTCATGATTAGGGAAATGCAAATCAAAACTACAATGAGATATCATTTCACACCTATCAGAATGGCCACTATTAAAAAGACAGAGAACTACAAGTATTGGAGAGGATGTGGAGAGATAGGAACACTTCTTCACTGTTGGTGGGAATGCAGGATCGTACAACCATTATGGAGGGCTGTTTAGCAGTTCCTAAAGAAGTTGAATATAGACTTGCCATGTGACCCTGCAATACCACTATTGGGTATATACCCAGAAGAACTGAGAGCAGTGACACGAACAGACATCTGCACACCGATATTCAGAGCCACATTATTCACCATTGCCAAAAGTTGGAAACAACCCAGGTGTCCATCAACAGATGAATGGATAAACAAACTGTGGTCTATTCACACGATGGAATATTATGCAGCTGTAAGAAGAAATGAAGTCATAAAGCATATGACAACATGGATGAACCTGGAGGACATTATGTTGAGTGAAGCAAGCCAGACACAAAAGGACAAATACTGTATGAATGCATTACTATGAACCAAATATATTGTGTAATATACTGTTTGATTCACAAAAACAAAAACAAACAAACAAAAAAAAAAACAAGAAAATTTACATGTATCCATTACATTTAATTGAGAAATGTATATATTTATTCATCTGTGTTTACTTTTTAGTTTTTAATTGCTTATGTTTTCAATTATTAAATGTACAAAATAAAGTTAAAAAAAAAAAAATTAAAGAGTGCTTGTCAGGCCCACAAGAAGTAAGAATATATGCTAGGGCTGGAGGCAAGATTAAAGATAGTCCTTTAATAGAATGAGAAACTGAAAAAAGAGAATGGATCACTGAAGTAGCAGCTGGATGAAGTTGTTTCAGAGGACCAGAGGCTTAAAGTCCCCAATCCAAAGTGAAGAGCTGTCTGTCTGATGGTAATATTGGCCTTTATAATACTGAACTACAGCCCCATTAGCATGTTGGAAAAAGATTCCAGGAAAATACATCTTGGTGTGAACCCTACTAATCAAAGGAGGTGTCTTCTAGAATTTTCAGCTAAAAAGGTACAAGACACATTAGATGGTATCATCCAGAAAAAGCAGCTACAGATATGATCATTCTGTCTCAAGTGACAAAGTCCTGATTGCTCTAATTTAAGAACCACTACTCTAAATTCCTCCACCTCCTTGTCAACCCCTAATTAACATAATAGAATCTCTCAGGTTAAATCATGAACTTCCACATGAAGTGGAAAGGAGCAAATCAGGAAGAATGACAAATAATCAACAGAAAACCTGTATTCTTCAGGGTTCTCTGGAACAGAATTCAAATTCTCAGCTGTTGGCTGCCCAATACACAGAAACCACTAGTGTCAGCAGGAACTCAGGGCATGATGCTTCACCCAGAAGTTATCAAGCCTTCTTTGAAGCCGTCCACAGAAAGGGAGATAGATTTTATGTTGTGTCATCTCAAAGTGATCACTTGCTGTTACCAGCTACACCCCATAACAACACAAGACCAAAGATGTCAGTTGTATGACCACCAATAAACATAAATGAGAATGTGGTGATGCTGATTGACTGCCAGGTGATGTACACCAGGATCCTACACATTTAAAGCTCATCAGTTCCTCCTTACTTTCAAGATCAACAGAGAAATCAAACCAACACCTTCTTTGGTTCTCCTCCGGCAGCCACAGAGACAGTCTGCGCCACCAGCACCATCCCTCAGTCATTACAATAGTACCCTGGGGCTGCATTGGAAAACAAAGAGTGGGACCCCACCAAATGGATGAACAAGTGGGAAAAATGCATCTTTCCATCTTCTTGGGTGACAAGCAGAGAACTGCCTAGTAATACAGTTCACAGGATAGAAAGAGATAAAAAAGAACTGCTTTGTTTTTCACTATCTACCTATCTACTTGGAAGGCACTGGAATTCAGACGCAAGTGAGCAGCATTTCTGCAGCCTCAAATTTTAGCTCATCATCTTTCAGTGTTACCTGGTGTAGATATTTTTTCTGTGCCTTTTATAAAACTGCTTTCCCCTCTCTATTTCTTTTGTGTTTAAATAATAATCTTGTTTCAATCAAATTCCATTTCCCCTTCTTGCCATTTCGCTTGCTGATACAGTAAAGCAATTATTATTTAATGGTATACAGTGCTCAGATGCTCAGATGTTTCCACTGATTGCAATTTTTAAATTTATTTAAGGCAAATCCATAATGGGCATTGTGCTTCTTGAGAAAACAAGTTTCAAAAGTACTCCAAAAAGAGTCAAAAACAATTTGGAGCTTTAGGTACAAGGGAATAACCCCAGTTGGTAAAGTTTATCTTTCCTTCTGATTTGTGGATCACACTTAACACAACACACAAGTTAGTGGGAGGCAAATTTGAGAGATAGAAATGGACAGGAAGGGTCAGTGGTGGAGTTTTGAAAGCTCAATGTTTAAAATATTGAAAGTTTGATGCAATTGCAGCTTAAGATTAAAACCACAGCTACTGCTTATTTTGAGGACGCTAAACCACTGAGCATGAGTATACATACTTACATCTTTTCTTTACTAATATGGTGGAGATACTCACGGACCACAAGGCAAATCCTTCTTTTAATTATGACTGCTCTCCCCTCTATATACCTTCTATTAATATGAGGATACCAAATTAAACTAAGGGGGAACCTGGAGGTGATTTTATTTATTTTTTATTTTATTTTTTTAAAGATTTTATTTATTTATTCATCCATCCCCCCCCTGCTGCTTGTGTTCGCCGGGCCTGCCCCCACCAGGAGGCCCCGGGAACCGAACCCGGGGCCCCCCACATGGTAAACGGGAGCCCCACTGACCGAGCCACATCCGCTTCCCTGGAGGTGATTTTATTAAGCAAGGCAAGAGTTTTTTCTTTCTTGAGAAATTGACCAGTATTTATTCCATAAGACTATGCAGACAGGCAAGCTTGGATTCCTTTTAGGGGAGTGCACCCCATTATATGGCAATAATTTTCAGTTTCTCCAATGAAAAGACAGTGAAGGGATTGATTGTTTTATTCTCCCATGTTAAAAATACAACTATTTTGTTCACTTAGATTTTACTGCACTTTGCCAACTTTCTTCCCCACAGAAGACAATTAAATTTAATTTGGTGTATTCATAGAAATAGAAAAAAAGACAAATTACAGAATGGGAGAAAATTTTTGGAAACCATATATCTAATAAGGGCTTAATATCAAGAATATATGAGGACTCCTACAACTCGACAACAAAAAACCACAAACAACCCAATTAAAATTGGGCAAAACCCCACAATTTCCCTAAAATAGAATAAATAAATAGGCAAAAGACTTGAATAGACATTTCTCCAAAGAAGGTATTCAAATAGCGAAAAAGCACATGAAACGATGCTCAACATCATTAGCCACTAGAGAAATGCAAATCAAAAACCACAATGAGATAAAATTTCACACCCATTAGAATGGCTATTCTTTAAAAAATGGAAAACTACAAGTGTTGGAAAGGATGCGGAAAAATAGGAACACTTATTCATTGCTGTTGGCAATGTAAAATGGTGCAGCTACTGTGGTAGATAGTTTGGCTGTTCCTCTGAAAGTTAAGTATAAAATTACCAATTAATCCAGTAATCCCACTCCTAGGTATATACCCAAAAGAATTGAAAGCAGGGACTCAAACAGATATTTGCATACCCATGTTCATAGTGACATTATTCGCAATTGCCAAAATGGAAGGAACTCAGTGTCCAACTGATAAAAGGGTAAATAAAATGTGGTATATACATACATTGGAATATTATTCAGCTGTAAAAAGGAATAAAGTTCTGATACATGAAACAACATGAATCAAACTTGAAGACATCATGTTGAGTGAAATAAGCCAGACACAAAAGGACAAATATTTTATGATCTCACTGTTTTGAAAGAATTAGAATAAGCAAACTCATAGAATCAGAAACTAGAATATAAGTTACTGGGGGCCAGGGTAAAGGTAGGTGATGAGGAGTTAATGCTTAAATTGTACAGTTGCTTTTTAGGGTGATGGAAAAGTTTTGGTAATGGATGGTGGTGACGGTAGCACAATACCGTGAACATATATATATATATATATATATATATATATATATATATATTTTTTTTTTATGGTACCAGGGCCAGGGATTGAATCCAGGACCTTGTATGTGGGAAGCCAGCACTCAACCACTGAGCCACATTGGTGACCCTAAGTTGGTTTTTTGTTTGTTTGTTGTTATTTGTTTTTAGGAGGCACCAGGGATGAACCTGGAGCCTGCCATGTAGGAAGGAGGCATTCAACTGCTTTAGCCACATATCCTCCCTGTGAACATAATTAACAGCACTGAATTATTTATTTGAATGTGGTTAAAAGGGGAAATTTTAGGTTATATATATATGGTATATATATATTTTATTAGAGAACTTGTGAACTTAAAAAACAATCACGCACAATGTGCAGAATTCCCATACAACACTTTTCCACCATTATATGTTATGAAATAAAATTTTAAAAAATTAATTTGACTCTACAGCAAAAATCAGGGAACCATAATGTACACCGTGGACTATAGTTAATAGTAAAATTATAATAATATTCTTTCATAAATTGTAACAAACATAGCACACTAATGCGAGGTGTTAGTAATAATGTAAGGGGGAGTATATAGGAACTCTGTATTTTCTGCATGATTTTTATGTAAACCTACAACTTCTCTAATTTAAAAAGAAGAAAGAGTAAGATAAACTGTATGTACAAACAAGAACATACCCTTGGGTTCGATTGTGCATTGGAAAAAAGGGACAGAGCAGGGTCTTGGTTGCACAGGGAACGGGGTTCCAGAAGCCAGTCATTCATCAAGGGTCCTCGGAGGAGGACCCCCCACCCCCACCCCCACTGCCATATGCTCCGGCCACTCTAGCCTCTCCTCCTAGCCCAGGAGTGCAGGCAGATCTCCCAGAAACACTTCCACCTTTGGTCCCTCCGGGAACATCGACCCCCCCTGAGGAAAGCCCTGCAACCCCACTAGCAAGGAGGCTCCGGTCGGCACAACCCCATCACAGATGCCCCTCCGTGAAACACAGGGTCTGGCCCAGATCAGCGAGAGTGGGACCATCCAACCCGGGAAGCCTGTATTGTACTACCAGCCCTTCACAACTACAGACCTCTTAAACTGGAAGCACCACACCCCCTCCGACTCGGAAAAACCCCAGGTCCTTATTGATCTCATGGAATCCATTTTCCAAACCCATCGTCCTACTTGGGATGATTGCCGCCAACTCCTCCTGACTTTGTTTAATATGGAGGAGAGACGACGGATTCTGATGAAAGCCTGAAAGTGGCTGCAGGAGCAGGCCCCCACGGCATCTTAAACCCGGAGGACTGGGCACGAGAGGCGGCACCAGAAGCCCAACCGAACTGGGACTTCAACGTTGATCAGGGACAGGCTGTGCTCCAGCAATATTGGGAAGCGCTCCTCCGAGGGGTCTGACATGGGGCAAAATGACCCACAAACATGACAAAGACGACTTTAGTTACTCAAAAGCCCAACGAATCTCTGGGAGATTTCTACAAATGGCTTTGCGAGGCCTTCAGAATCTACACTTCTTTTGACCCAGAAGCTCCGGAAAACCAGAGGATGGTGAATGCCACCTTTGGTGCACAGGCAGCAATGGACATTAAAAGAAAGCTTCAAAAATTAGAAGGGTTTGAGGGCATGAACATCTCTCAACTACTGGAAGTTGCCAACAAAGTATTTGTCAATCAAGACGAAGCCGCGGAATGAGAAGCCAAGGAGCGGATAAAACATCAAGCCTCCCTACTGGCAGCAGCCTTGGAAAATCCTGACCCTACCAGATGAGGAGGGCCACCTCGAAAAGGGGGACAAGCACCAGAAGGGTGCCTCTGGCCACAGACCAATGTGCCTACTGCAAAGAAAGTGGACACTGGAAAAATGAGTGCCCCCAAAAGACTCAGGCACATAGAGGGAACATCCCTAAAGGGAAATACTGACCTGAGCCCCAAGACCATCTGCTCGGGCTGGCAGGGCTCAACCCTGAATAGGGGTGACTGGGCTCACGGGAACTTGGCCCCACGAGCCCATGGTCAAACTACAAGTCGGGGGCCAGTCAATGACTTTCATGGTGGACACTGGCGCTGAACATTCTGTGGTCACAACCCCCGTCACCCCCTTTGGCGGAAAAACCACTGATATCATAGGAGCAACTGGGGACCAGTCAAGCCAACAGACTTTTTGCCAGTCAAAAACTTGCCAGCTTGGTGGCCATGAAATGACTCATGAATTTCTGTACCTGCTTGAATGTCCAGTTCCCCTGCTTGGTAGAGACCTCTTAACCAAACTGGGAGCCCAGATTATCTTCAAACCTGAAGGGCCAGCAAGCTTAAGCCTCAGGACTGACCTCACTCTCCTCATCATGGTACCCAAAGCGAAGAATGGAGACTTCGTGCAAAAGAAATTCAGGTCAGAATCTGGAAAAACTGCTGGAACTTTCCCCCAGGTTTGGGCAGAAAAAAACCCACCAGGAATGGCACGGAACCATGTACCCATCATAATCAACCTGAAGCCTGGGGTGGTTCCGGCCCAGCAGAGGCGGTATCTAATCCCCCGCGAAGCGCAATTGGGCATAGTCGAACACATAGATGGCCTGAAGAGAGAAGGAATTCTAATCCATGCCAGTCACCCTGGAACACCCCATTATTACCAGCAAAAGTCAGATGGGACCAGATATCGACCAGTGCAGGATTTACGAGCCATTAACAACGCCACTCTCACCTTACATCAGGTTGTTCCCAACCCATACACCTTGTTAGGACAGCTGCCACCTGAAGCCACCTGGTTCACTTGCCTGGACCTGAAAGATGCCTTCTTCTGCCTGCGGCTGCCCCCCTGCCCCCGAGCCAGCCTCTCTTTGCCTTTGAATGGGAGGGTCCCAAAACCCAGCAGAATACTCAGCTAACCTGGACCCAGCTCCCGCTGGGCTTCAAAAACTCCCCTACCCTTTTCGGGGAAGCCCTGGCAGCATATTTGGCCACCTACCCTGGGAAGACTGCAGGCGTGCCCTCTTACAATATGTAGATGACCTCCTACTTGCCAGTGAAACAGAAGAGGACTGCTGGAGAGGGACCCAGACTCTCCTACAACTTTTAACACAAGCTGAGTACAAAGTGTCTTGGAGAAAGGCCTAGATCTGTAAACAGCAGGTCAAGTACCTGGGGGCCAGCATCACACAAGGGCACCGGACGCTTGGACCCGAATGAAAGAAAGTGATCTGCACCATCCCTACCCCCACCACAAAAAGAAAGCTTCGCGAGTTCCTCGGGCTGCAGGGTTCTGCCGCATCTGGATTCCCGGGTTTGCAGCCATGGCCAAGCCCCTTTACGAAGTTCTGGCAGGTCCAGAAAAAAAGCCTCTTGCCTGGGGAGAAGCTCAACAGCGGGCCTTTCAAAACATCATAAGACAACTTGGCGCAGCCCCTGCCTTGGGGCTCCCGGATGAAACTGGAAACTTTGACCTGTTCCTGCATGAAAAGAACAAAGTAGCATTGGGGGTTCTCACACAAACAGTCGGCCCCTGGCAAAGACCCACCGCTCACCTCTCCAGGCAGCTGGACTCTGGCTGCAGGGTGGCCGCCCTGCCTGAAAGCCTTGGCAGCAACCGTGACCCTCGTCAAAGAAGCCGACAAATTAACCCTCGGACAGGCCATTCATGTTATAGTGCCACACGCAGTCACTGCCCTAATGAACTCACACGGGCATCGGTGGATATTGAATCCCTAGCTCGCACATTACCAAGGTTTACTCTGTGAAAACCCCAGAGTGACAAGAGAAACGGTGTGCAGTCTGCCACCTTTTTGCCAGATGAGGAAGGGGCTCCTGAACATGACTGTGTCAAAGTGACTGAAGAAGTTTACTCCAGTCGCCCCGACCTCCAAGACAAACTGCTCCCTTCTCCAGATCAGACACTATTTACAGATGGGAGCATTCTTGTTAAAAACGGGGAAAAGCTTGCTGGGTATGCAGTCACCACTACCGAACGGCTGGTGGAAGCAGCGTCTCTACCGCGGGGATGGTCTGCACAACGAGCAGAATTCTGGGCGCTGGTCCGAGCCCTGCAGCTAGCCGCCGGCCAAGCAGTAAACATTTACACTGACTCTTAGTACGCATTTGCTACCGTTCATATCCACGGGGCAATTTATAAAGAAAGAGGTCTCCTAACCGCAGGGGGAAAGGAAATCAAAAACAAAGAAGAAATCCTCCAACTGTTAGAAGCAATCTGGAAACCAGACAAAGTCGCCATTATCCACTGCCGGGAACATTAGAAAGGAATGGACATGGTCGCTCAAGGAAACAGGCTAGCTGACAAAGCACCTCGGCAAGTGGCTGAAGAAACCCACGGAATACGAGTCCCGGAATTAACACCACAGCTGTCCCTCTTAGGACAAGAGACTGATCAACTAAGCTATACCCGGGAAGAACAGGAGGGGGCTGAAAGAGAAGAGGGAAGCCGAACCCCCGAAGGAACTTGGCTGCTCCCGGATGACTGGATTTTTGTACCAAAAGGAGCTGCTCATGCCCTCATCCAGCGGTACCACCAACTCACCCACCTAGGGAAAACTGCGCTAGAAGTCTTGCTCGGGAGACACTACTACATAGCCTGGCTAACTTCTCTCTGCGCCACCATCAGCAGCCAGTGCCAACTTTGTGCCAAGAACAACCCTTTGCAGGGCCCCCGTGCTCCAGCAGGTGTCTAGCACACGGGACAGCCCCCTTTGAAGATCTCACAGTAGACTTCACAGAAGTGAAACCAAGTCGGGGGTACAAATATCTGTTGGTGATGATATGCACCTTTTCAGGTCGGGTCGAAGCTTTCCCCACTCGCACCGAAAAGGTAAGAAAAGTGACTAAGGCTTTACTTAGAGAAATCATTCCATGACACGGGCTGCCACTGTCAATTGGAAGTGACAATGGCCTGGCCTTTGTGGCTGCCATAGTCCAAGAGCTAGCAAAAATGTTAGGAATCAAGTGGAAACTCCATTCTGCTTACAGGCCCCAGAGTTCAGGGGAAGCTGAATGCATGAATTGAACCCTGAAAGCCACCCTAGCCAAATTCTGCCAGGAAACTGGTCTCCCCTGGGTAGACTTACTTCCCTTGACCCTTCTCTGAGTTAGGTGCACCCCAGGACCCGCAGGCTATTCACCCTTTGAAATTCTATTTGAAATTCTATTCTATTCTATTCTATTCACCCTCAATTATCCAGGCCTTCATTCTATTTGAAATTCTATTCTATTCTATTCACCCCCAATTATCCAGGCCTTCAAAGGAAATCTCAAACTTCTCGGGGAGGCTAGCCAAGATTCCATTCTCCAGCAGCTGATGAAAACTCTAGCCGAAATACAGAAAACTATCTTGTCCGGGAAACTCATCCCCGTGGGACACCTGGTGCGCCCCCACTGGCCAGGGGACCTAGTCTGGGTCAAAGACTGGAACAAAGAACCCCTTCAGCCTTCCTGGACAAGGCCCACATACTGTGATCCTTGTAACTCCTACTGCTCTTAAAGTTGCAGGCATCGTCCCTGGATCCATCATTCCAGGGTCAAGAAGGCACACCCCGATAAAGAGCAGGACAGCCGGACAGCCCAACCCGTACCCGGCCACCCCTTGACAGTACGAGTCGCCTGGGATCCCTGAGCACCGACCTCGTCAAACGCCTGCTGAATGGCCCCTGCTCCTGGTGGATCCTGTGTTTATATGGCCGCTTGCCTTGGTACTTGGAGTTGGACTCGCTGCTGTGGCCCCTGCAGACTGGACTGTTGTGAATAGAGCCCTAATTGCAATTGCTTACTGGGGTATAATAGGATGCTTCTGTGCCTTGACTTGCTTGTCCTTTCCTTCCTTGCCCCCTCCCTAGGAGCCAATAACCACCCCCAAAATCTATGACAGCTGCAAAATTAGTCAAAGCTGGGGCAAACAATCCATGCTGAACGCTTCAGTCCCGTTCTCGGCAGGTGCAACTCCAGCCTCTGTAATATTTGATGCTTGCAGGGCAATCCAAGATCATGCTCCTTACACCTTGTTGGCTGCCCCATACCCCCACGCCCCCATACCTGCCCCCAGGAGAGGGTGTAGGGGTTGCAACTATGGGAGTCATGACAAATACCTCTGCCGAGACCCCCAAAAGGGTGGAGGATTCTGCTGCTCTTGGAGCTTGCTGGTAGTTGCCACCGCTCCCTGGAAGGGGTCCCAACTGACTTCTCCGTATCTCCTACAGAAAATCCCAAGCCCGGCAGGGTGTGGCGTAGAAACCTGTGACCCCATAAAACTCACCTTATTAAACATAACTACCGGATCAGAAAATACCTTTTTAAAGACCCAAACAGGACTAAAACTAGGAATTGGAATATACGACCTTTCGGGGCCAGACCCAGGGGACCTCATACTGGTCCAACTGGTCCCGGTAACCCACCCCCAGAGGAAACCCTGATGAGAAATATCAGTAAAGCCGCCCAGACGCTAAAAGGCAAAGTTAGAGCAGCCCCCGCAAAGTCCTTTTGAACCAGGTTTGAAACTTCCACCAGCTCCTAAATGAATCTCAGCCCGGCATAGCTGCCTCCTGCTGGCTATGCACTTCCTCCAGTCTAACCGTCTTCCCTGTACCTGTCCCATGGAATGTAACCCTCCTGACCCATGACAGCTCTGCGGCGGGAACCAGGCCCCTCCCAGTCCGCATAACCAAGCCCCCAGGAGAACTGGCTAACTGTAAAAACATAACTACCAGGTCTCCTTCAACCATCCTCCCTCTTGGAAGGGCCAACTGTGACACCACCCACCCACTCAATGAGCCTGACCGATGCACCACAAACTCCACCATCAGGGTCTGTGGCACCAATGTCTACCAGTGCCTACCCCAGGATGGCAAGGGCACCTGCTACCTGGCTTAGCCAGTACCATCGCTCTCGGTGTATGGAGATGAGTTTCCTGGAGAGCTCTCCCGAGCCAAACGAGCAATACAGGCAATTCCGATACTGTTAGGACTAGGAGTAGTCGGGAGCGCAGTAGTAGCGGGGGCCTCATTTGCAGTTGGTCAGGAGGGCTTACAAACACCAGCACAGGAAACATCAAATGACCTCGAAGAATCTTGGGGGCTCTCAATTGGTTGCAAGACCAGACAGACTCATTGGCAGAAGTGGTTTTACCAAACAGGCGAGGATTAGACTTGCTCACCGCAAGTCCAGGGGGGATCTGTCAGGCCCTGGGGGAAGAATGCTGTTTCTATGCAAACTCCTCAGAAATAGTTAGGGACAAAGTGGCCCTACTGAAAGAATGAGCCAAAGACTGTTTAAACAGTGTATACCAGGCATTTGCCAACGGGAACTACTTCCAGAATCTCCTCTCCTGGATTTTGCCATTTATACCAGTAATAGCCTGTCTTTTTCCTCTTAACTTTCAGGCCATGCATTCTACGGTACCTAACACAATATGTCATTTCCTGCTTAAACGCCTTAAAACACCAAATAATGCCTCGTGTAAATATCAGCCCTTGGGGGCTATAGAAAAATCCCCATGTTAGCAGATGATGCCCCATAAAGAATTATAAGGGCATCAGAAGGGGGGAATGATAAGGGAAGTGCTGGGACCCTAAACCCCCTTGGCAGAAACTCACAGCTTTAGGAAAAAAAACTCCCCTGGGTCCCTTTCTCCCCTCCTCCCCCACCCCCTTTTCCCCATGAAATCCACTCAGGAAGATAGGTACTCCCCACCTGCCCCTTTGAATTGAAATTTAAAGCTCTAAACAAATAATGACTCTTTTCCTCCCTAATGGCCCTCTGCTTTAGGAAGATAAGCTAACTTCAATCCTCTGCTCTTGTAATACTGCCTGCCTGCTTGCTCAGGAATTTGCCTGCATAGTGTTCTTATATAAAAAAACTTATGAAAATCGAAAAACAGGGCTCAGAATTTGGAGACTGAATTCTCCTCTGGGCCCCACACATAATAAAACTTTGTTCATCCGTACCCCCAAGAATGCCGCTTGGGTTTTTTTCAACTGGCTGCAACAGCATAAGACTGTCTCTATAAACCCTGCCCTTTCAACCACACTTGGGGGCTCCCTACTTTCTGGTTGGGATGCTGCCCAATTAATGAATTGCTCAATTAAAAAAAAAATAGCTGTGAGATCCTAATTTTCATGTTGTTAAAATGTTTTTGTTTTATCACTACTTAAGGGTAAAAGATGGAAGCAGCCGAACTGCAGCTGAGAACAAGACAAAGATGCTCAATATCACCATTACTGTTCAGTATAGCAGGGGAGACCCAAGCCAATGGTGCAAGATCCCTGGATCTTGAAGATGGATGCCAGAGGGGATGCCAACCACATATTCCCAACAGAGCCTCTGCCAACAGGAACAGGCAACAGGTTCAAAGAGGGAGATTGCTCTCATCCTTTTTTGGTGCTTTCCTCTAGGCCAGAATTGTGAACCACTGGTAAAATCCTTATTCAATTTTCTTACTCCATTAGGGTACCAAAAAGGAAGATATTTGTTTAATAGAAACCTTAAAATGTAAACAGGCATAAATCCCAACAAGGCGAACTCAAAGATATTCTGTGAATGCGTTACTATTGGCCAAATACATTGTGTAACGTATCGTTTGATTAAAAAAAAAAGAGAGAGATTCTGAAAGCTTTCCGTGTTTTCTTGATTTGTGCAAATACATCTTCATTAAAAGACCACCGCCTCCTCCCTTGCTGTTCCCTAATTAATGAAGGCTGACAATGGTTATTAATTCTTTCTGCTTCTTGTGAGAAGGGGAAACACATGACAGGGACATACAGGTGTCAAGCCTAGGAGATTTTCCTGAGGGTTCCCTTCAAAAGAAACGAAGGGTGATTCTTGAAGGGGAAAAAAGTATTTTAAAGTGAATTTTAAATGAAAAGTTGTGTTTTATAAAAGTAAAGGCCATGTCCACTGATAAAGAAGCTGTAAGAATTTTCACTAAAATGTTAGTGCGTAGCTCCGTGTGTTAAGATAACAAGTCTTCCCCTCCTTTTGATTTATTACTAATGTTTAATTATTTTTATCACTATTATTATTTTAGGTAACTGTACAGAGTTTGGGTCTCCTCAAAGGACCACAGCCGCCCCTCCGAGAGGTTCGGGCGCGACCGCTGCTGCCGCGCAGGGCCTTCTGGGGATTGTAGTCCACAGCTCTCTTGCGCGTGCGCTGTGGTTCCGGGTGCGCACTATGGGCGACGTTGATTGGGACGCTGAGGTGAGGCTCCACTAGGCCGCGCCCCCTTCGGAGGCTTATCCTGGGATAGGGATGGAGGGTGGGCATCTGAGACCCGGCCCCGTGTCCTGGGATAGGAGTTGTAAGCAGTGAGTGGTGATCGAGGAAAAGGGCCTCCTCGGCGGGGTGGGGTCGTGAGGGTTCCGCCCGGCCACCCTGGTTTGGGGCGGGGAGCGCAGCCCCAGTTTGGGGGGATTGGGGTTTCGGGAGTGGGGCTTTGGCGCTGTGTCCCTGGGTCGGGGGTTGTGGGCCGTCTTGGGACGTGCATCTCTGGTCCCGGGCGGGGCAGGGGCGCTTTGGCTCAGACTTTGCATCGCGGGTTTGGGGTGGGTTGGGTGTAATGGCTGTGCGTCCCTGCCTAGAGGGGTTGGCTCAAGCACTTCTCCGGGTTTGGGGGACGGCTTGGGCTACTTATCCCCAGGTCGGGGTGCACATTTCCTCCTCAGCACTCCTAAATTTTCTCTTGGGAGAGGGATCGGTTGGGCTCTGAACTCCGTGTTTGGGATT
This sequence comes from Tolypeutes matacus, assembly GCA_026826555.1. NCBI lineage: Eukaryota > Metazoa > Chordata > Mammalia > Cingulata > Chlamyphoridae > Tolypeutes > Tolypeutes matacus. Next base: position 6,405,559 of record JAKSZT010054134.1, read on the forward strand.
TGACAGTTTAGTCCGGGGGGCATTCTTGGCTTTAGCGCTGAGGTTCTGGCCTCTTAGAGCCGAGGGACAGTTCAGACTGGATATCCCGTCTCTCTAGTAATAATTCTGGAGTTTTATATCTCAGAATTCATTTAGAAAAGAACTACCGAAGTAGTTCTCACCCTACATGCTGTGAGCCAAGGAGTGCAAACTCTGAGGATTTATAATACTCATAACAAATAGTAAATTGTTAACCTGCAATCAGCAGGTTGGAAATCTGAACACTGACTCTATAGTTAATACAATTAGAGACTTAATAGTAATTGTTTTAGGTGTGGTAATAGTATTTTTAAAAAATTTCATATCTTTCAGAGCTAGGTAATGAAATATTTATGGATGAAATTATACAATGTCAGAGATTTGTTTCACAATAATATTTGGGGCTGATAGGCATGTAAAATGGTGCAACTGCATTAGAAAAATGAAGTTCAATAAAGAGATGCATGGGAATAAAGTTGGAAATGCCAGGACATTATTGTAGATGTCTTTGACTATCATGTTCTACTTCATGGAAAATAACAGTAACTAACAACAAAACAACAAGTGGTGTTTATTGGGTATTTATTGAGCCAGGGCCTTTGTATGGGCTTTACATACATTATCTCACCAGATGCTGACACCACTCTTATAAGATAGGTACCACTGTCAGCATTTTACAGGTGAGGAAACAGATTTCGAAAGGTTACCTGTGTTAGATAACATCTGTTTTCCCCTCCTGAGCCATTCTCTACTTTTCTTCATATTCCTTTCTGCCTCAGGAGGCTAACCTTTATGAACTGTATCAGTGGATGCCCTTGACCTTTGGCTTTCAGTTGGACTCAGCCAATGGAGAGCCCCAATAGGAGCTCCTAGGGAAGAAGAGAGTGAATAGGGATTTTATTCTTCCAGCTCTTTCCTTGAGGGCCCACCAGAGCTGGCTGCAGCCATGACTGAAGGACATGCTCCTATCAGGTGGTTTTGTATCTCTAGATTCCAGTACCTTCTCCCTCCTCTTCCTTCATGCCATTACCAGCAGCTGGGATACTAAACTATCTCTTGTGGTTATCTGTATTTTGCCCACATCTTTGTATGGATTGAATCACATGAAATTCATCTGGGTTGAACCGTATCACAATATCTGACAATTTTTAAACTACAAAAGTGTTGATTTCAATATGGTACAACATAATAAATACTCTTTTATTATACTCTCCTCAAATAACTCAGTTTGCCAAGATCCTGATGGACATATTCAGTAACTTGCCCAAGGACACTGACTAAGTGGGGAATGGGGGCGGGAGGTGGAGGGAGGGATGGGGAGGGAGCAGGGATTTGAATCTACGTTGGTTTCATTTCAGAGGGTGCACACTCCAATTTTGCAACAGGCTGGGTGATGTGATGAGATCTGTGGTGTGGAAAACTTATCTGCCAGGGTGAATAAGACGCATTGGGATGTGTATGTGGGGAGTATAAGATGGGGAAACCAAGCAAATTGTCAGGGGAAAGATCCCAGGGGTGAGTCAGCTGAACTGGAAACTGAATTTGAAAGTAAAGGGTGACACATCAGCATTGATGCTGAAGTTTGGACATGGGGATGACTGGTGATGGGATATTGATTAGAATTAATTAAATAATTGTAATTAATTTTGGAGAATGAATTAGTTTTTATGATAATAAATCTTTTCATCCAGGAACATAGTTCCTCACAGTTGATTCAGATCTTAGTTTGTATCTTTCAATAAAATTCTGTGGTTTTCTTCCTTAATGAAGGAAAGTATTTTATAGCTTTTTTCTCTATTGTGATGGGATAATTTTTTTCTTTTCATTTCTAATTGCTTAAGGATAATTTTAAAAGATATTGTTCTGTCTTTCCAGCTACCTTCTCAGAACCTCATATTCTAATAGGCTTTTAAGTGTGGGTCCCTTGTGTTTTTCTATATCTGTGAAGATAGGTGTGTTTTCCCCTCCAGATTTTTGCAAGTAATCTATCACATAATCTTAAACCTAATATATCCAAAACCGAGGTCCTGATCCTCCCCTACAAAACCTGCTCCTTCCATGGTCTTCCTCATCTCCGTAAATGGCAACTCCATCCTTTAGGTCACTAAGGCCAAAGCCTGCACTACTCTCTTTCTCCCCCCTCCCTCCACATCCAAGCTATCAGCAAATCCTGTTCACTATATCTTCAATTTATATACAGAATCCAAACACTTCTCACTACCCCAAACTCTACCACCCTAATCCAAGCCACCATCATCTCTTGCTAAGATTATCGTAAAAACCTCTGATTGGTCTCCCTGTTTCCCCTATTGTGACTTTTAGTCCTTCTCAACACAGAAGCCAGAGTAAAAACCCTGTTAAACATAAATCATATTACATCATTCTTCTGCTCAAAATGCTTTCATCTGACAAGAGTAAATTAAAAGAGTAAAAGTCAATGTTCTTACAACAGCCTACAGGACCATAGACTATCTGACTCCCCATTTACCTGACTTCACCTCCTTGTTCACTTCACTATATCACGCTGGCTTCCTTGTTGGTTCTGAAACATGGCATACATACCCCTCAGGGCCTTTGCACTTGCTGTTCCCAGTGTCTGAAACATTCTTCATACAGATACCTTTTGTAACAGTTTGAAGTTATTTTATGAAGTTCAAAAAGAAAAAGATTATGTTCTTGAACTAATCCATTCCTGTGGGTATGGGGCCCTTTTGATTGGACTACATTAGTGAAGCATGACTCAGGTTGAATCTCCACTGTCTTACTGGAGCTTTATATAAACAGATACAGAGAGAGGACTTGAGGGTTGCCAGTAGCCAAAGCTTAAGCCCAAAGGCCTCAAGAGGCTGGGCCCACAGAGCAGCTCAAGACTGAAAAGACGAGCCATATTTCTGATAACTCACAGATTAACTTGGGAAGAAAGCAGAACAGCCAAGGCTGAGAGAGGAGGCCCAGAAAGAGACAAGCCCTATGCCTGGTTGCCCACAGCTGAGCCCTAGGAGATGGTAGATTCTGGAGGGGAAGGCAGGGACCTTGGCAGAGATCGGCTGCCATCTTTGCTACATGGCAGGACTCCAGGATAACCAGTAGCTGACTTTGGTGAGAAAGCATCTCTGATGGTGCTTTGATTTGGACATTTCATAGCCTCAGACCTATAAGCTTTTACCCTAAATAAAATCCCCATTATAAAAGCCAACCCATTTCTGGTACTTTGCATAAGCAGCCTTGTGGCAAACTAAGACATCTTTATTACCCACTCCTTTACTTTTACCCACACCACCACTGTTGCCTGTTAGCATTTCCTTCCTTTTCAACTTGGCAAATGCCTACTACTCCTTTAGGCATCAGTTATAGCATGTCATCTCCCTAAAGCCTTCCCTGATGCCTAGATCTCTCGCAAGATGTGTTGGATTCCTGTTCCCTGTGACTTTATATGGTCGTGGAATGTCTGTTACAGGACTTATCATGTCCTGCTTACCTGTCTACCCCACAAGCAGGACAGAGAGGAGTGCTGCATGTCTCTGGAGGGGTGAGCTTACAGGGTTTCTGTCTACCTGCTTCGGTCCACCTGCAGTCCTAGAGTAATCCTAGCTCAGTAAACTGTGGGCATCTCCAAAGCATACAATGTCCCTTTTATGTTATAGATGTGTAGTCAGCATTTGCAAAGGTAATGGGGCTCCAGGGATAGAATGAGGGCTTGGAGGGAGTTTTGGAATCCAAGAGTTAAGGTCGTAGCTAACTAAAAACTCTTCAGACTACAGGCCACAGCCACACAGGAACAAGGCTGGCATTTGAAAATGGAAACAGAAGAAGGCTCCCTGTCAGTAAGAATTCATCCTGTGAGCTCTCTCCAAATCAGCAATTCTGGAGTCTCCTTTTCAGGGTAATCAGGTTGTGGAAGGTGTCAGTGTATTCACAAGTCTGTGAAAAGAAAAAGAACGTGGAGGTTTTGACCCAAAAAGTTGAAGAGAGAGAGAGGATTGGTGGCAGTTGGAGGGCTTGAGGAGGTCAGGAGTCAGTCTGTTGAGAGTGAGAGGAGAGGAAAGGATATCTTGGGGGTGAAGCATGGGTGAGAAAATGGTACAGATAAGAAGAAATCAGTATTCATTCACAACTTGTTAAATTCATGCTCTCATGGATTCTTTCTTCTTCGCAGTTCTACTTTCTCAGGCCTGTGGCCTTTCCAAGAGGAGGGCAATATGATTAGTTCTGGGTAAGTTAAAGTTTCCTTTCTTTCTCTTTAGATACCATGTCCATTCTGAGGACTCAGACACCTCTCTTTTCTGGAAGGAAGTCAGCATTTTTTGAGGAACTGCTATCTGCTCGGCACTTTATCTTGCTTATAGCTGTTAATCATCTGATGTGAGGTAGATGGTTTTACTCCCTTTGTAGAAATGAAGAGGCAGACTCAGAGATGTCAAGATGACTAGTATGTGCCACTCCAAGTAAGGTCCACAGACCAGTGGCACTCCCCAAACTGCTTGTAACTAAACCCTGAGAGTTGAGTACAGAAATCAACAGTAAGAGTTGTAAAACTTTTATAGCAATTTGGTGTTGCTACGGCATCTGAGTGCTTAGTGAGTGTACAGGTGACCACACCCTGAGTGGTCTGGTTCACATAAATAGCAAGATTTGAACAGGTATGTATCAGGGTTTGATCAGAGAAGCAGAACCAGTTGGAGATAAAATCAAGTGATTTATTGCAAGGAATTGGGTCATGCAATTGTGGGGTCTGGTTAAGACGATCTGAAATCCATAGTGCAAGCCATTAGAAAGGGCAGGCTGAAAACTCTTGGGCATGAGCTGAAGCTACTGTCCCCAGGGTGAAATTTCTTCTCTCAGGGAAGCTTCATCCCTGTTTTGAAGAACTTTCAACTGATTGAATTAGGCCCACCCAAATTATCTAGGATAATCTCCCTTACTTAAAAGTCAACTGATTATGGACTTTAATCACATCTACAAAATACCTTCACAGAATGCCTAGGTTAGTGTTTGATTGAATAACTCAGGCCTGTAGCCTAACCACATTGACACATCAAAAAGACCATCACCCGGTGGAGCAAGGATTTTCTTTTAATCGTGAAAAAAAATTTAAATACAAAAATATCCAAAAAGAAAAAATAGTACTATGAACTTCCATTTACAATAGCCATCACTGCAGTTCCAACAATCAATGTTTTGCCACATTTGCTTAATCTATCTCTTTTTCCCTTTTCTTTTCTCTCCCCCAAAATATTATAAAGAAAATCTCACCTAGCATGTTCATATTATATTGGTTTTTTCCACTGAGCTCATCACGCTCTTGTAGGACCTTATTACATGGAGCTAAAATAAACCAGTTCATACTTTCAACTTTCTGCCTGGAAACCATCTTGCACAACTCCACAAATTTATTAAGTTTGTTTTCTATCTTCTAAGTTACTGCCAGCAACAGTTCTACCAAATGGTTCACTACTACATCACTCAGGTTATCATTTTACCAGCCTCCTATAATAGTTTCCACAACTTTTGTAGCCTGGCCCTAAAGCCAATACCGTAAGTATTTGTTTGGTAGCATTCTGCTTGTGGTAACAAGTTTTGTACTGGTTAGTTCAGATGTGTTATGGTGATGGCAGAGGTGCAAGAAAGCAAGTAGAAACATGCAAGGCCTCTTAAGGCCTAGGCTTAGAACTGACACCCTGTCACTTCTGCCTCATTCTGTTAGCCAGAGCAAGTCACATGGCCAAATCCAAAGCCAAGGGGCAAGGAAATCAACTCTGGTCATTTAGTGGGACTAGGGAGCATGGAAGAGAATATTTCTAAACAACAATCAAATTTACAATGCACCCCTATATATTTCAGTATGATTTTCTAAGTTTAAAAAAAGTGTACTAATGAGATTATCAACAACTCTTTGGTATTATTTAATAATACCCAGTCACTAATCAAATTTCCAAGTTTTTTTTTTTTTAATGATTGGTTTGTTTGAATAAAGATCCAAACAAAGTCTAGCCTGATATTTTGTTGTTATTTCTCATAATCTCTTTTAATCTAGAGAAATTCTCCCTGTACTTTATTCTCCCTAGCAATGACTTATTGCAGAAACCAACTTAGGTGTCCTGTGTACTTTCCTAAATTTGAGATGTTTCTATTTGCTTCCCTTTTGGTGTTATTTAACGTGTTCCTCTATCCACAGTATTTCCTGTAAGGGAAGCTCTAAATGTTCAAGGTTTAACAAAATGGTGCTATGTGCCAACGAACAGATTTTAATATTTTTGCACGTGTGTTTCTAAGTGATAATTGTTTAGACATTTTTTGTCTGTCCTTATATCAGTGCCCTATGGCAGTCTGTGCATCATATCCCTGCAAGGGATCCATTCAGTTTCAAGGATGGCTGGGAAATGGATTGTGGCCGTTGGGCAGTTTGATGTAATTATGAATTCCAAAAATATAATTGAATCATGCTTGTAAACTGATCTGTTAATCTGGGCATTATGATTAGGGCGTTGACTGGGCCACATCAATAGGGTGTTGAGCCCCACCCTTTGGTGGGTGGGGAATCCAATATAAAAGGCAAGGCAAAGAACAGAATTGAAGCGGTTTTTGAGAAGCAGTTTTTGAGAAGCAGTTTTGATGTTGAAAAGAAGGCCCAGGAGAAGAGAAGTGAGCCATTCGCCTGATCATCTACAGCTGACCTTGTGGAGGAACCAGAAGAGCTAAGTCTGGAGAGAAATGCAGCCCTGGGAAGAGAGGAACCCAAGAAGCCTGAACCCTGGCAAACGTCGGCAGCTGTCTTGCTCCAACACGTGGCAATGGACTTTGGTGAGAGAAGAAACTTAATGCTTTCTGGCCTGGTATCTGTGGACTTCTACCCCAAATAAATACTCTTCATAAAGACCAACCCATTTTTGGTATTTCACATTAGCACCCCTTTGGCTGACTGATACATGGGTGTTTTGTTTTCCCAGACTGTATGGTAAAGGCAGAGGAGGGAGAAGGGGATTGAGTGGGTCTCCATTACCAACCCTCTCTCCATACAGTGTCTGCCCCAAATGGGCTGTGGGGTATCTGTATTTCCTGGCCCTCCAGCTCCAACCTCACCTTGTTGCCTTTCACCGAGGAGAGCCTATGGTGGTGATAGTGAGAGTGGTGTTCTTATGACAACAGTACCGCCCCTACTAGGTTTTTTTCTTTTCTTTTTTTTTTAAGTTAGGCCAGTAAAAAGAATTTATTGAGAAATGGGGGGGTGGGGGTGGAGGTGGGGGAGAAGAGAGCTTGCTGAGAAATGAGAGAGAAGTATGGAAATATGCACTGAGATTTAATGTGTGCTCCTCTAGGCAGAGAGAGTCTCTACTAGTTTTATTTTAGTTTATTTTTTATTTAATTAAAAAAAATTTTTTTGTGGTCCATGAGAAATTTATTTTTCCCTATCAAAGGGACCATACAATGTATAAATTCAAGAAACATGGTAGGGTGGAAAGAGCAGAGGCTTTGGAGTTAACCATAGATTGGATTCGTGGCTCTGTTATTTACTGGCTTAGTCATCTTCGGACATTCTTAACTTCTTTGAGCCTCAGCTTCCTCATCTATTAAAGAATATTGAGAGGTGTATGTGGGAATTCTGTATTTTCTACATGATTTTTCTGTAAACCTATAACTGCTGTAATAATTTTTAAAATTAAAATGCAAAATAAAACTGCATACACATGCAAAACTGAGATTAAAAACATCTTACAATGTTCACATGATGACTTATGACATATATCGAGTGTGTTTTGTACCATGTCGGACATTTAGTTTCCTTTTCCACTCTACTGGTTTTGTTTTTAATAATTGTTAGGCTTTGGTAATTGAACAGTTGTTAGTAAAAAAAATTCTTTGTGAAATACCCTGTGTTTTGGTTTGCCAAAGGGCTGCTGTAGCAGTTTGGCATTGTTTATGAACTCCAAAACTAGTTATTGGATTATGTTTGTAAACTGGTCTGTCAGAGGTAACACTTTTAATTGATTAAATTATGATTAGGGGGGCGCGGATGTGGCTCAAATGGTTGGGCATCCGTCTGCCATATGGAGGGACCTGGGTTCGATCCCCGGGACCTCCCGGTAAAATAAAAAAAAATTTAAAAAAATTTAAAAATTATGATTAGGACCTTGATTGGGCCAAGTCACTAGGGCATTGAGTCCCCACCCACCAAGGGGCAGGGACTCACAGGGAAAAGACATGGCAAAGGACAAAGTTGGGAGTTTTGAGCTTGAGCCCAGGAAGTGAACACAAAGGAGAACACAGAGGAGTAGAGACGGCTCCTTAGACACGGCAGAAGCCTGGGGGAGAGAGACAGAGCCTTTCACCTGATAGCCTACAGCTGGCCTTGTGGGGAGAGCACAGCAGCTGGGCCCAAAGAGAAATGGTGCCCCGGGAAGAGAGGAACCCAAGAAGTCTGAACTCTTGGCAGATGTCTGCAGCCATCTTGCCCCAACACGTGGCAATAGACTTTGATGAGGGAAGTAACTTATACTTTATGACCTGGTAACTGTAAGCTTCTACCCCAAATAAATGCTCTTTATGAAAGCCAACAGATTTCTAGTATTTTGCCTCAGCAGCCCTTTCGCTGACTAATACAGCTGCCAATGCAAAGTACCAGAAACGTGTTGGCTTTTATAAAGGTTATTTATTTGGGGTAAAAGCTTACAGTTCCAAGGCCATGAAAAGTCCAACTCAAGGCACCATAAGAGGTGCTTTCTCACCCAAGTCAGCTGCCACGTGTTGAAACAAAATGGTGGGCGATCTCTGCCTGGTCTCTGCCTTCCCCTCTGGGCTGTACCATCTCCTGGAGCTCAGCTGAGGGCAACCAGGCATAGGGCTTGTCTCTTGCAGGGCCTCTGGTCTCAGGCTCAGCTGCTCTGCTCTCTTCCCAATTTCAGCTGCAAGCTATCAGGCAAATGGCTTACTCTCCCGGGCCTCATATCTTTGAGCCTCTCCTTTCCATTACATGGCAGCATCAAATATGGCAGATGTTTCTTTTCCGGTGTGTCTCCGTTTTTTATCGGTCCCAGCGAGAGGGCAGAGACTTAACCTGAGTCACGCCTCACTGACATAGTCCAGTTGAAAAGTTTGCTCACCCACAGGAGTGGACCATCCCACAAAGGGAAGCTTTCTTTTTTGGGGGTTCATAAAATAATTTCAAACTGCCACATCCTGTAACAGTGCACAAGTTTGGTTTGGAAGCACTGCTTTAGAGATGCAGAGTCTAATGGGAGGACATCTGTAAACACATAACTCTGAGCAATATGATAAGTGCAAGGATAGAAGTGAAGTATTTTATTTAAATTTTTTGTTTGTTGGTCAGGGGATAGCTCTTAATACTAGATTATTTTTCCTTCAGCTTTTTAATTATAAAAATTTCAATGCATGGAAAAATTGAAAGAACATACCATCTTTACCAAGTGTCTTAGTTTGCTAGGTCTGCTATGAGAAATACCAGAGATGGTTGACTTAAACAGCAGGAATTTATGGCTTACAGTTTGGAGACTAGAAGTCCAAAATCAAGGTCTTGGCAGGCCGTGTCCTTTCAAGTCTGCAGTGTTCTGGTGGTGGCTTGCCAGTAATTAATCTCTGCCTCCATCAATAGTGATCTGTCTCTTTCTGGCACCTCCTGTGACTTCTACTTCCATGTCCAAATTTCCTTTGATTGTAAGTACTCCAGTAATATTGGATTAAGGCCCACCCTGGTTCAGTTTGTTCTCATTTTAATAGGCTCTTCAAAAATCCCATACACAAATGAGTTCACACCCACAGGTCCAGAAATTAGGACTTGAACATGTCTGTGAGGGACATGATTCAGTACATCACACCTAGATTCACCAGTTGTTAACAATCACACAAAAACATAGACAAAATATACAAACATACACATACGTATCTATTTTGTGTTGCTGAACCAGTTGAGAGTAAATTGCAGGCATCATTATAATTCATCCCCAAGTACTTCAGCATGTCTCTCCTAAGAATAAGACCATTTTCCTACATTTCCACATTACTGTTACCATACCCAAGAAGTTTCCCACTGATACTATACTATTTTTCAACGCTTAGTTCATATCCAAATATTCCTAATTAGGCTGATAATTTCCCTTTCCCCCTCCTTATTTATTTATCTATCTATCTATTTATTTATTTATTTATAAATCCAGAAGCAAATAGCAAATGCTTTTAGTTGCCTTGTCTTCTTAGGTTAATTTTAATCTGATAAAAGTACACAGTAGATTGATCTGCCATGAAAGAAAAGTGAAATCACCAAGTCTTGATGTGTGATAGGAGATGGGACCCAAACACTGCTGGGCCTGGCTATCAGCCCAACCTCATTTATGTGGGTGATTGATGCTTTAGGAAACAGTGACATTCAAAGATGTGGCCGTGGTCTTTACTGAAGAAGAGCTGGCACTACTGGACAAGGCCCAGATAAACCTGTACCAAGATGTAATGCTGGAGAACTTCAGGAACCTTGTCTCAGTGGGTAAGTATAATGACTCTCTGCAACTAAGCCTCAGTTTCAAGCTAGATAGGATATTACAGTTGGAGAACAAAGAGGAACTTTGATCAAGGAGAGAAAACTCCTAAGAAAACTATATGCTTGTGTAGTTATGAGTTTTTGTAGGTGAATGTTGACAGATGGTCCCTTATAAAGTGTTGGTGAGGGAGCTCTCCTCAGACACTACTCCCTGACCTCGGGGCATGGCTGAAGGAGCAATATAGGGCCCCTTTGCCTAAATCTGCATATCCCTGTAGTTGTTTCTTAAACTGCAGGATGCAAGGCAATGGTGGGCCTGGAATCAAGTTAGTGTGTCACAACCAGTAGGTTTTTTAAAATTTTATTTTATTTATAATAAATGGTACCGGAGGCCAGGGATTGAACCTGGGACCTTGTATGTGGGAAGCTGGCACTCAACCACTGAGCCACATTGGCTTCCCCGAATTGGTTTTGCTTGTTGTTCATTTTTGCTTTTTCAGGGGGTACTGGGAACCGAACCCAAGACCTCAAGTGGAAGGCAGGAGCTCAACCACTTTAACCACATCCACTCCCATAACCAGCAGTTTTTAAAAGCAAAATAGAATGAAACACATAAAAAATTATTAGAGTGCAATGCACATAGTAAGGTATAATGAAACTTTTGGTTCAGTTAATGGTCTGTCTGTGTGTACTGGGTCACATTGTAAATGCTCTTCCTACTATGGGTTATAGTCAAAACAGTTGGAAAGCCACTGCTTTAAGCCTTTTCTGGGTAATTCACAGTCCCCTTTGCTCTGATACCACCTTACTAACTAAATGTCACTTTCAACAGCATGACCCAGAAACTACCTTGACCTAGAAGCAGTGTGGTCTTGACCATTCATGCCATTTTGAAGCCCTATTTTGCCTCAGCCACCTATTTGTTATGGCCCTGTTTCTTGCTTCCCTGTATACCAGGCCATTGACCCATTCCCTATTCTCATAGATATATGGCTGTTTGAGATTCTGCAATAACCTAAACGGGAAGAAATCAAGAAATGGATGGCAAGACGTTAGTGGACTTTATCTCTTCACAAAGCCAGAGGACCTCAGGGAAAATAGAGTGTCTCTTTAAGCCTAACTCAAAGGTGTATATGTGCCTCTCCTCCCCAACCCCAGAACTATATTTTACAATATTATTCCCATTTTGGTACCCACTGTTGCTTTAGGAACACCATGTACAGTTGTGCAGATTGTACACAAACATATATAATAGCCCTATACTATATAAAAGTGATGTGAAAGAAGAGTCATTATCAGGAGACAGGTCATGTTGCTTGTTTCTGCAACCTTTACTCTGTGTCTTAGGGGGTCTTGTGATCCTTTATGTCTCTTACCATGTCCAGCATATAGCACCCCATTATTGTTATATAGTCTACATAAATCATATGGGAGCCTTCTTAATACCTTCTGTAGCGAAATGGTTAAAAGCTTTTTATTGACTACTTTTATAGCTAGGAGGTGAATTTGTTCCTTTATAAATTCTCTCTAAGAGTTCTTTGATTTACCTGCAACACCTCCTTTCTAATTGGCAGCTGGCAGATTAGAATTACTGTGGTTCTAATTGTGTCATATGTGAATAGAAGCTGGTGATAACTTTCCACACCATCCTACTTCATTTTCTCAAAACTTTTGAACAGACGATTTACTTGTTCTTTTAGCCAAATTCTCTTTCTCCTTATAGGAGACAGGATTAAAAACTTTTCGAATCTTCAGGAAAAAGGATTGAGTTACCTCTCACAGGAAGTGTTCTACTGCTGGCAGATTTGGAAACAAAGGATCAGTGAATTAACAGAGAGTTGGGATTGTGTCATGAACCGTCAAGGAGATTGTCCCCAATATTTAGAAAAAGATGTTTCCTTCTGTGAAGACTGGGTGGGAGTGTCTCTTTAGATTTCTGGAAATAAAAACTACATAGTAAATGCTATTAATTTAGAAAATCAAGATGTCACAGCTTGGAAAGGCCCAACACAGGTCCTTACTTCAGAATCTTGGAGAAAAGCCAGCATAGTGATAGAACCCCAGGAATCCCAAGGAAGATATAAGAAAATTCATATGGAAAAGAAATTGTATGGATGTGATTGGTGTGAAGACAGTTTCATTTGGGCCTCACATGATCATAATGAATTCCAAGAATGTAAAGGAGAGGAACTTTGGAGATGCAATGATAGTGTAAATAACTTGGTTGTGAATTCAACAGTCGAACAACATAATATAGTCCATGCAGTACCAAAACCTTTCAGATATAATAACTGTGGAATGGGCTTCATAAATGATTCAGATTCTCACACTCACCACAGCGTTCACATTGGAGAAAAATCTTATCAATGTCAACCAGTGTGGAAAGGAGTTTAGTCAGAGCTCAGATCTTATTATTTGTTATAAAACCCATTCAGGTGAGAAAACTTATAAATGTCATGAGTGGGCTAAAGGCTGCCAACAGAGCTCACATCTTTCCAGACATCAAAAAATACCCTCAGGAGACAAACCCTAGAAATGTGATGAATGTGGTAAGGGCTTTAGAAGGAACTCCTCTCTTCACAACCATCACCGAATCCATGCAGGAGAGAGGCCCTACAAATGTGATGTGTGTGGAAAGGGGTTTGGATTCCAGTCGTTCCTTTGTATTCATCAGGGAACACACACAGGGGAAAAACCCTACAAATGTGAGGAGTGTGGGAAAGGCTTTGATCAGAGCTCTAATCTTCTCATCCATCTCTTCTCACACTGGAGAGAGAGCGTGGCAAGTGCTTTAGTTCCAGCTCTGTTCTTCAAGTCCACTGGAGATTGCACACAGGAGAGAAGCCTTTTAGGTGTAATGAGTGTGGAAAGGGCTGCAGCCAAAGCACACACCTTCACGTTCACCAGAGAGTCCACACAGGAGAGAAACCCTACAGATGCAATGTGTGCGGAAAGGATTTTGCATACAGTTCAGTTCTTCACACTCATCAGAGAGTTCACACAGGAGAGAAACCCTATAAATGTGATGAGTGTGGTAAGGGCTTCAGTCGGAATCAGATCTTCATGTTCATCTCAGAGTCCACACAGGAGAGAGGCCCTGTAAGTGTAGAAAATGCGATAAGGGCTTCAGTCGTAACTCATATCTTCTTGCTCACAGAGAGTGCGTATGGATGAGACGCAATGTGTGTGTCATGAGCATGGCAAGGATTTTGGTTATAGCACCAAGCTTCTTACTCATCAAAGACTTCAAAAGAGGACAGAAACATTATAAATGTCGTGTGTCAGAATTCAATCAGGAAAGCAGAAGCCAATCTGAATTCCAGGTGATTAGAGGCTCACTCAGCCATTGGAAGGGCTGGAGGAGCAAAGGTCAGGGAAATTGCCACCCATAATGTCAGCCTGCAGCACTGAAGCAAGTGGTTCTTAAGAGCATTCCAGGAAACTATTACAAGTGTCAGGAACCTCTGTGCAGTTCCCATCAACTCTATCATGCTGCAGTGGCAAAGTTGGTGATTCTCTACAAATGGGCAGTTTGTGGCAGTGACGATAGCTAAAGGTGAAATTTCCATTCAAGGATGTGGACCCAGGAAGGAAATTCTAATTGGGACAAGTACGGTAAGGACTTCAGTCCACTAAAGTCTTTAGGTTTTTTTAGAGTCCACACTAGAAATATACCTTCTGGAAAAGGATTATCAAAAGTGTGCTCAGAAATGAAATCCACATTATTAGTGTGGTAAGAATATTTGTCCATACTCAGGTTTTCAAATCCATTAGATTCTCTACATAGAAGTTCTGTAGGAGTGATAATTTAAGGATGTGAAAGAGCGCAATATCTGTCACACAAGGTCCCATTTCCTGGGCACTTAAGAAGATCCCATTTCCTAGCAACCCTTGCAGTTAAGAGTGGGTACATGCAGTTGAGTTCTAGCCAATGAATTGTGAGCAAAGGTGATGTAAGCTACTTCCATGCTTGGCTCTTACACATATCCTGTGATGTCCTCCAGGCTTCTCTTTCCCTGCCAAGGTGACTTTGGAGGCGGCTTGTTCCAGACTAGGCTGATGGAAGTCTATCTGACCTGTGTTGGAGTTTTTTTTTTTTTTTTTTTTTTTGAGTAACAAATAAACGTGTTACACCACTGAGATTTTGGCAGAGTGTTAGTATAGCATTTGTTACTATAGAGGAATTTAATAGCAACATGTTTCTCAGTCATTGGAATCCATATAGGGAAGCAACATTATAATTCAGAGTTAAACACTTCCTAATCCTTAAGACTCTATGTGGCAGTGAAACCATGTAAAACAGTGTGAATAGGACTTCTTCATTGAGAATCTTTCCATTCATTGGTGTATACATAATAGGGAAACCTTCCAGATGATATGCATGTGGTAAAACTTTATCCAAAATGCAATTTATAGACATAAGAAAGCTCATGCACAAGAGAAATTCTATAATGTGTAGTGGCAGAAAAGGTTTTCAGTTCATACCTCAAATGCAATTAAAAAATTAATTAGAATAGATGTTCTGTAAACAGTCTTGATAAAACTAATTAAATAAAACTAACATTTACTGAAGTGAGTAACAACTTGTAGAATGCCAACAGTGCTCATTATCAAAAGAAGACACTTCCCAGCAGTCTTATATAATAATGAATTTTTAAAGGGCAATCATTTTGTCTAGTTCCTTCCAAAATTGTGATTTCATTTAGGATTGCATTATCTTCATAGAAGAATTTGGGAAGAGGTGATACCTTCACAATATCTTTCTTCTTTTTTGTTTTAGTTTTCTAGGGTGCTCCAAGCAAATACCGTGAAATGGGTTAGCTTAAACAATGGGAATTTATTAGCTTACAGTTTCGAGGCTGGGAAAATGTCCAAATCAAGGCATCTTCTAGGCAATGCTTTCTTGCCAAGACTGTGGCATTCTGGGACTGGCTTTTGGCCACCCTTGGTCCTTAGCTTATCACTTCCCAAGGCACATTACAAACTACATGTCTGACAAAGGATTAGTATATAGAATATATAAAGAACTCTCAAAACTCAACAGTAATAAACAATCCTATTAGAAAATGGGCAAAAGACATTACGAAACCATTCACTGAAGAGGATACACAGATGGGAAATAAGCACATAGAAATATGTTCAATATCACTAGTCAGGGACATGCAAATTAAGACTAGATATTACGTCTATTAAAACAGATAAAAAATAATGACAATGTAAAATGCTGTCAAAGATACAGAGAAACTGGATCTCTCGCACTTTCCTGTTGGGAAGGATAACAGCCACTCTGGACAATATTTTGGCAGTTTCTTAAAAAACTAAACACATCAGTAAAGCAAGTACACTCTTGGACATTGAAACCTCATGTGCCCACAAAAACCTGTACATGAATGTTCATAGTAAGAATTCATTATAGCAAATAATTGGAAACAACCAAAATGTCCCTCATAGATGAATGTACCATGAAATAACTACTCAGTAATAAAGAGGAATGGTTGATAGAGGCAACTACTTGGATGAATCTAGAGGGCATTAGGCTGAGGGAAAAGAGTCAATCTAGTGTATGATTACAGTTATATAACATACTTGGAATGACAAAATTATATAGAGAGATGGAAAACAGATTAGTTGCCAGAGATTAGGGATACTGGAGGGAAGGGGGATGGATATGACTATAAAGGAGTAGTAAGAGGGAGATCTTTGTGTTGATGGAATGGTTCTGTATCTTTATTGTGGTGGTTACATCAATCTATCTATGTGATAATATACATCTTTACACAAGCATTGTAGCAATGTCACTTTCCTGGTTTTTATATTGTGTTATAATTATATACAATATAAATATTGAGCAAAGTGGGTGAAGGAGACATAGGATCTCTTTCTATTGTCTTCGCAACTTCCTGTGAATCTATAATTATTTCAAAATAATTTTTTAAATTACAAAGATAATTTGATGCTTAGGAGCTCCATAGAGAATTTTTATTTATTTTTTCCAGCATTATGAGCAATATAGGACCAAAGATTGAATTGACTTGGGCCTGGGTTTGAGTACCTACCAGGTTAGGTCTACTTCTTATTCATCCTTACTCCTGGGTTGCAGCCCTTTGGAGTCTCATACAAAACTCAGTTTAAAAAAAAAAATTTAACTAAGGTCATCCCACTTACCTTTGGCAGGCCTTGGACTCCAACTATTGGTTTTTCAGGCTTTTACCTTAAGGAATTGGCAAATGCCCCCAGGAGAAAATGGTCTCTAAAGCCTAGCTTACCTTATTGTATTTCCATGTTCTCCTGGTTCGTCTCACTAATTCTTCACTACTTTTTAAATTCTCTGATCTTGAAAAGGATGCTCATTTTCCTCATGAGGAGATGGGCTCAAATTACTTATTATGCTGGCAGTGAGACAGATGGCGACGATAGACTTTTTAGTGCCTCCCTTTGCATTTAAAAATTCTTTTCATC